>CAAE01010538.1:112692-129729 GCA_000180735.1 Tetraodon nigroviridis | reverse complement strand
CTTTCATTCATTCATTCTATTCATCCATCTCTCTATCATCCACCATCATCCATCCATCCATCCATCACCCATCCATTACTCATCCATTCATTTCATCTATCATACCATCCTCCATCATCCACCATCATCCATCCATCCATCCATCACCCATCCATTACCCATCCATCATTCATCTATCATCCATCCCTCCATCATCCACCATCATCATCCATCCATCCATCATCTATCCATCACCCATCCATCATTCATTCATTTATGTATTCATCCATTCCACCATTTATCCATCTACCATTCACCCATTCATTATCCACCTATGCTTCTCTCATCCATCCGCTCATCCATCATCCAACTAACATACATTCATCTAAAATCCGTTCATCATCAACCTATCCGTCACCCATTTATACATCCATCCATCCCACCATCCAACAATCCTTTTACACATCCATAACCCACCTATCACCAATCCATCCATCATTTATCTATTCATCTATGTATTACCCAACCATCAACTATGCATCACCCATCCATCATCCATCCATCACCCATCCATCCTTTATCCCTCCATCACCCATCCATTCATTTATCTATTCATCCATCTCTCTATCATCCATCCAGCCATCAATCCATCCTTCATCTGTACATTTATCTATTCATCCATACACCTATCCATTGCGTATCTATTAATACATGCATCCACCCATTCATACATGCATCCACCCACCCATCCAACCATCCATCCATTCTCTCATTAATAATAATGGGCCCAATCTGGAGATGTTTGTGCATCCAGGTGAGTTCTGAGTTCTGAGTTGGATGAAAGCAGGAGGTCTGACCTTGGACACTCTCTCCACTCCTCTGATGGACCTGTGAGGAGTTTGCTTTCCGTCTCCATGGAGACCACCAGTCGCCCGGGGCCACGTTGGTTCTGAGGTCTGATCTGAACCGGGCTGGGCCTGAACCCGAGCGGCGCTGAGGCACCGTTGGTCACGCCCCTCCCATGTCTGTCTTTCACCCTTCCACTTTTAGCATTAGCATGTTATCCGGGATAAAAGCAAAGGGCGGCCTGGCGGCAGTGGCGCCGTTGGAGTAAAGACAGAGAGTGGAAAGGCGTGCGCGCTCCCTGGACGCGTGCAGCTGTTTACATGTTACAAGTGTCCCCGCGGACCGTTGCCAGGACAAGCTCTATTATGTGTTGCTTCCCATCTAGACCTTCCATCCCCACAAGTGATTATGCTAATTAGTGTTTGATCAGATGATTAAATTAAAACTCGATTCATCCAAAGTACTAAACGTTTCAAATACATTTGCATCCGCTTGAAGTGTCCGGCTTCACACGCTGCAGAGGGGGGCAAACTGAGGCCCGGGGGCCACACGTGGCCCGACGGACTGATTTATCCGGCCCGCAGAGTCTTTACAATCGTGCCTTCAAAGGCCAAATAAGCAAGATCGTCAGCTTGGTTGGTTAGAAAACAGTTCAGACCCCTCCTACAGCTAGCATGCTAACATGTCCTCGCAAGAAGGTGGAGCCAAATATCATTTGGAGCTTCATCATCAAGATGTAAAGCCCAACGTGGCCCTCCAGGATAAATAATTGCCCGCCTCTGCTCTGGTGTCTCACCCCCGGGAGGAAAACACGGCCGAGGAGGAGAGGAAAAGGAGGGAATAAGGATGTGTATGTGTGTGTGTGTGTGTGTGTGTGTGTGTGTGTGAGACGGGGGAGGGGAGCGCTGGGGGGAGCCGTGCTGGGGTCTCCTAAGTGTTGAATAAACATACTCGGTTTAGGCAAATGGCTGCCATAAATGTTTAATATGATAAGTCCATAAAGACGGTCAAATGAGTGTGGAGTATTGAAACGAGCTTAGCGATGTAGCGGGAGGGTGGAGGAGCGCTGCCAACAGCAGCGGCGCTAACAGGACCAGCGCAGCTAGTCTGCTGTGACATCAGCATTACCACAGTCCAGCAGCTGCTGGTCTCACACACACACACACGTCTGCGGGACGCAGCACCGGCGCCGTTAGCGACAGAACGCGCCTGCAACGCTTTTCTCCGCTCGCAAACTCTCCGGAAACGCAGAAGTAGAGCGCAGCAGGAGCAGGAACCTCCCGAAGGTTCCTGACCACGTCCGGGGTCGAAGGCGTCGGTGACCTGGACGGCGCCGAGGGTCCATCTGTGACGGTCCTGAACCCTAATGTCCCCTGACGTGATCAGGTTAGCGGTGCAGCACATCTGCTGGTTGGACCGCGCAGGCTTCTGCCAAGGAGCATGTGCGCACGGCACGACTCTGCAGCCTAATCACATTTGCCGGACGCAGCGCCGCATGTCCACCATTAGATTCATCAGAGGCCGATTGGATTAGATCCACTCGGGGCGACCGATAGGACGGACTGGAGGCCCGATGGCGCCGGCGTGTGGATGCGGCGGAACCGACGCGCCAGATCTTCTTCTCCTGCACGCGTGTCCTCAGCAGGCCGGCGGCTGCTTCTCGGTGATTCCTGCGTTTAGCTAATCATCGCTAATCGCTGCTGAAAGCGGCCAAACTGCTGCTTCAACAAAGCCTTCCTCCTGTCTGTCAAAGGAATTAGCGTTAGCCTTCCGCAAACACTAGCCTGCTTGCTAGGACGGGGTGGAGGACGGGCCGCTCCCCGCAGTCCTGGGACAAATTGGACAATCGTACGAACGAACAGGTGAGAATGCGGGCGAAAGACTGGAATATCTTCTCTCGTTGCCAAGGCTGCGGCTCCTCCTAGCGAAACGGCGCCGAAAGCTCACGTATTCGGCCCGGCCTCTGTTGTTTTCGCCTTAGCGGCGGCGCTCCTGCGTGCGCTGCAGCGCAGGTTCTTCTTCTTCATCAGCAGCAGAGGGAGCTGCTATAGTTGGTTAGCGCGCGGCGGCTGGCTCATTTGATCCTCTCTCAGGCTCTCATCGTCGTCTGCAGCGGCATAATTTAGACATCAGCGTCTCTCTCACTCGCGTCCGGCGTCCCCGGCTTCCCCTTGATGAGACCGCTAGCAAATGAAAAGCGAGCGGAGAGGTGGAGGCTGGTGGGCCGCGGGGCCTCCTTTTAGCACTTCCCGCCCCTGGCAGACATCAGAGGACGGATCTGTCGGAGCGCATCAGCGCAGGCGGCCCTTTCAACTGTCGCGGCGCTGCTAAATATTCATGAGAGCAAATTGGAAGACAGTCATTTAGCCTGCGCGCTGGCTTGCCTGTGGGCGCAGCGCGCCGCAGCCAAGGCTTACTGGTAGCCGAGCGGCCAGCCCAGCGAGCGCATTGTCGGGCTGCCTCCGTCAGGCCGCGGAGCTCCGCAACCAGCGTCCGGAAGCTGTAACGGAGGATCAGCCCAGCAGGCTCCGCCTCTATGGGGAAGCCTGGAGGCTAGGCGCTAGCGCCGCCGCAGCCTGGAGCCGCTCGGGCCCCCTGCCCGTCTGACACAGGAGGTAAAGCTACGGGAAGTGGAGCGTCCTCTGGTCAGGACAGTCCACCGCCACGGCGGCCACGGACAGGAGGAACCAAAGTGGAGGCGGAGCAGGTGGAGGCGGAGCAGTCAGAGGAGCCTGTGGAGACGAGGATCCTGGACAGAGTTTCAAAGAGGACACCGGAGCACGGCGGCGCTAGTCGATAGATCAAAGCAGGAGGTGGGCGGAGCAGCTCTGCCTCTGAGTGGCCGCGGCGAGTCTTCCCGACGGAAAACCCGGAAGTGTAGCGGCTGCTCGCTGCAGTTGTTGCTGTTGCTGTTTTTGTTGTTGCTGTTTTTGTTGTTGTTGTAGCTGTTGTAGCTGTTTTTGTTGTTGCTGTTTTTGTTGTTGTTGTAGCTGCTGTTGCTGTTTTTGTTGTAGCTGTTGTTGTTGTTGTTCCTGCTGTTGTTGTTGTTGTTGCTGTTTTTGTTGTTGTTGTTGCTGCTGCTGTTGTTGTTGTTGTTGTTGTTGCTGTTTTGTTGTTGCTGTTTTTGTTGTTGTTGCTGCTGTTGTTGTTGTTGTTGTTGCTGTTGTTGGTGTTCCTATTTTTACTGTTGTTGCTGCTGTTGCTGCTGTTGTCACTCTTGTTGTTGTTGCTGTTGTCATGGTGATGAAGTTTGTATTGCTGCGTTTCCTCCGGATCCGGGTCGTGGACCCCTCCCCTGCGCGAGGGGCCGTCTGGGCTTCAACGCCGCCGCCAGATTAAACAGAATTCGCGGAATCTGCTCTTGTTAGCGACAGTTAGCAGATGAATATTGTTTGACCCCGCTAACAAAGAAGCGGCATGCGCGTGGACGCGTGCACGTACTAACCAACCTCCGAAATGCAACAGTGGAAGATAACTAGACAATAATCCATACATACGTTAGCCGCCTTCCTTTCAGCCGCCGTTAGCTCGTTGCCTTTGGAGGGAAAAAACCAGCTTAATTATAGATGTATATTCTGCATTATTTAACAGCCTCGTTCATTTCACCTTTACGCTTGAGCTGGTGAAAAATTATGCCAATTACAGATTTCCTCCAGGGCCGTGTAGTAAGTGGTTGGGCCCCGAGGCTGTTTGTTGGGCCGTGACATGCAGCTTCGGGGGGGGTGGGGTGGGAATGCTACCTGCGCCAGCCGGCTAATCGCAGTCTGGATCCTCAACAGCGTCAATTAGCAGCGAGATTCTGGCTCGTCCCCACAGCTGCTGATCAGTCAGTCAGGCTCTCCACATGCAGGTCCTCACACACACACACACACATACACACACACACACACACACATGCACAAGTAACACAACAAAACTAGAAAAAGACCAGAAAAGCTGCTGGAGACGCAGCTTTCCAGAGAAAACCAACACACTCCTCCTTCTTTTCACCCCTCTGCTGATGTGGATCTTTTACATCCTGATGTCAGAAGCAACCCAGCAGCGTTTACACCACTAAGCATTTCTTTGTTTTAGCTTTTAACGGGTGCTAATTGGGTAGCGCAGTGTCGGTAGATGAGCCAAGGAGGACGCTAACGTAAGAGCAGCTAAGAATCTGGATCTTCCACCACCTTTTTGGCCCCAGGGACCAGTTTGATGTCAGACGGTACCTTCAGGAAGGGTGGTGGGGTGGAAAATTGAAACAAAAGAGGCTTTTCTAAATAAAAACATCAAAGTGAGTCATGGTGAGCCGTAGACAGATGTAACAAAGAGAATCTGGTTCTTTCTTTAAACGAAAACATTGTTCATTTTCAGATAAAAAAAAAAACAACGTCATGGAAGTTATTTGTTCCTTCTCTGCGGCCCGGTTACAAATGACTCACGAACCGGTGGTGGTCCACGACCCGGAGGTTGGGGACCGCCGCTGGTTTAGACAAACCAACAGTATCATTGTCATCCCAGTTTGGCCAGTATCACCAGTGTCCACCATGTTCCACACATTTGGACCATGTTGATAATCCTCAGTAAAGTATAAAAAAACACATAGTTTTTTTAATGTGTTTCTTTATTTCAGCTAATATGCTGTAGATCTTAGCGATGCTAACGGTTGGGGACTAACTTGCTTCTTGCGAGAAGCACGAAAACAGCTGCAGTTTCAAACCTTGTTAGGAATTTATGAGGCGCTAAAATGTTTTCTCCCGTGGGGGGGATTCACGCCGGTGGCGCTGCGAGTGGCCTCGGGGCTCATCCCCGGGCTGGACACGCGCTGCACGCAGGCGCGCACGTACGAGGCTCCAATCTCAGACTGGGGCTTTACCTCTTTGGTGGCTTTGGCTCATTTCGGCCCAGTAAAACTTTTGGTTTCGGTTTCTGACCCCGAGCGCCGCTGGTGTTGGCGGAAGGTTCCGGTTCCAATTCCGGTTCTGGTGACCTCTTTTCCTGTTTTTCTCTCGCAGTTGTCACGGAGGACCTACATTCCAGCCTGTACTTTGTCAATGCATCTCTGCAAGAGGTAGTATTTGCCAGCACCACAGGGACCTCGGTGCCCTGTCCCGCCGGGGGAGCGGCCCCCGCCTCGCTCCGCTGGTACCTGGCCACCGGCGAGGAGATCTACGATGTCCCGGGGATCCGCCACGTCCACCCCAACGGAACCCTGCAGATCTTCAACTTCCTGCCGTCCAGCTACAGCAAGCTGATCCACGACAACACCTACTACTGCACCGCCGAGAACCCCTCTGGCAAGATCCGGAGTCAGGATGTCCACATCAAAGCCGGTGAGTGCAGGGGGGCGGGGCCAGGCCAGCGGACAGCTAGCAGGGGACGAGAGAGAGGAGTTTGAGGCTGGGCCAGCTGGACTCTTCCACCCCTGCAACCTGCGCCTTTCAGCCAGTGTCTGTGCCGCTCCGCAGTCTCCCGGGAGCCCTACACGGTGCGCGTGGCCGACCAGAAGGCTATGAGAGGCAGCGTGGCCGTCTTCAAGTGCATCATCCCTGCGTCGGTGGAGGCCTACATCGCTGTGGTGTCATGGGAAAAGGACACGGTTTCGCTGAGCTCAGGTACGACCGCCGCATCCCTGGCCCCTGGGTCGGCGGAGATCTGCGGCTCTGCCCGTTGCTAGCTGTCGCTGCCAACCGCCCGGCCTCTCCTGCAAACACTCCAGCCGCATTTTGAGTGCATCCGGAGCTAAAGTGCAGCCGTTCCAGGCACAGGGTGGGACCTTTCCCCCTCCAGAATGCGATGCTTATCCGTTGATTGGCTGCTGATTGGCTCTGGCGCCGCAGCGCACCCGCGAGGGAGCGCTCGATGTCGCTTGACTGGGGGCAGAATCTGGGACAGCGCATCCTGGTGGCATTTTAAATGCGTCTGCTCAAGCGTGAGCATGTGTCTCCTGATCCGAGCGGCTTATTTACTCGAGGTTGCTGCAGTTCCTCGCTGCCGGTTGGAGATACCGGCTGATGTCATGCAGAGAGCCAGCGCAGGAACAGGCAGCGTGCGCCCGCGGTCATGACGCGTGAATAAACCACTCACACCCACGTCAGCGCACAGCCTCTCTTCTTCCTCCTCCTCCTCCTCCTCTTGCAGCAGCCATTCACAGCGCTGGAGAGTCTGGACCCGGGTCTGCTCGCAGGTTTCTGCCTGGTAAATGCAGGGCTTTCTTTCCAGACTGGCTGACTCTTCCCGGGCTTTTCCCACCACAGAAGGTGACTGGGAACCAGTAGAAACTCCCCACACGGGGGTGTCGGATGGTCCGCGTCGGCTCCGATAGGCGCTGTCAAAAAGATGAGCAGCCGTGCAAATCGACGCGCTCGTTGATGAATATTTGATGCAGCCTTCTGATGCATGAGCGCATTCACCTCTCACTGTTACCGAGAGGGTTTGTGTGTGTGTGTGTGTGTGTGTGTGTGTGTGCAGGCTTGTATATAGGCCCCAGCAATGCAGCTGCAGCTTGACCCAGCGAGGTTCTTTGACTCCTTCTCCAGCCTTTCATTCCCATCTTTTTATTCCATTTTTCATGAAAGGACTTGAGGTCTCGGTGGACGCCGACTCAAGCCCCGCCCACTGCCGCGGCGCTGAATTATTAATGCCAGGTCTTTGTTGGGGGTGCTAGCATCAAGCGGGCTCTTCCCCACCTCCCGCCGTCAGAGGAGACAGGCAGGAGTCGCAGGCGTCGTTGCCACAGGAGCTCAGGGCGGACATCCGTCTAATGGCGGCGCAGTCGCGCGTCCACACGTCCTCGCGCGGTTTCCGTCCACGTTGGTGGACGTAATCAGAGGCCTGATGGCAGCGGCCGGTGGCCCCGCTGCACTCGCTGCGGACCCAGCGCGTCAGCAGACTCGTTAGCAAACACCCGTGGTCCCGCGGGATGTGTGAGCGTAGCCGCTCTGGAGGGAACACCTGGGTGATCAGGCAAATACAGGAGACTGAGGCGTTCGCTCATGCACGAGAGGAACGGCTGCTAACGGCTGCTAACGGCTGGTTAACAGTCGGAGCAGAATCAGACCATCAGTCACCTTTACCCAGGTGTGTCTGCACAGAGGAGGCTCTTCCTCTCATCTTTCTCCTCTCATCCTCCTTCTCTCATGCTCCACACCCCCCCTCCCCCTCCTCCTCCCCCCCTCCTCCTCCTCCTCCTGAGAACCTCATTAGCACATCAACCACCTCATGCCTGTTTTCAACCTGAATGATGTTAGCTGCCGCTAACATACCACTGACCCCTCCTCCATCCTGAAAAGAAGGAGGAGGTGGAGGTGGAGGAGGTGGAGGTGGAGGAGGTGGTGGTGGAGGAGGCGGTGGCACCCGTGGCCTCCAGGCAGCATTTGATAAACAACTGAGACGGCTGATGGAGGGATGAAGGAGGGAGGAAAGCAGAGCAAAGAGATTCCAGCTGCAGGGTTTCCTTCAGGAGCCTCTGATGCTTCTCTCCTCCTCTCCTTTACCTTCTCCTCGTCCTCTCCTCTGGTTTCTCCTTCGCTTTCCTTCCCTTCCCTCCTCCGCCCTCCTCTCGTCTCCATCCTCCTCCTCCTCCGCTGTCTTTCACCTCGACCCTCTCCTTCTCTTCTCTTCCATCCTGTTGCGTAACCCGTTCGGCTCAAACGCAGTCGTTTTTTTTATTGTTTGTTTATTGTTTGGTTTTTTTTGACGCGTGTGACTTCCTGCGACGCTCCTGCATCAGATGCAGCTGCCGCTCCTGCTGCTCTCCAGCTGTGCCTTTGGTCTTGAGTGATGAAAGTGCTCCCGCTGGCTTTTACTCACCGCTGATGGAGGCTAATTAACAACATTTGCTGGCTAATAGAAGCGGACTTTTAACATGTTTGCACATTTAAAAAGTGGAACCAGGAACCAGGAACCAGACCTGGGACCCTATAAAGATCCCGTTTTGAATATAGAAATCCAGCAGACAGGTTCAGATTTGGCCCCTGGGGGATCAGGCTGTCAATCCACCTTCGGAGGTGGGCGTGGCTTCGGAGGGCAGGCCTCAGATAGGAGAGTGGGCGGGGCCAACAGAGAGCGCCGCAGGCTCCTGACAGCTGCCATCCCTCCCTCCTTCCTCCCTCAGACAGGCAGTGAGGACGATGAAGAGGCAGCAACGTCCATGCTGCACTCGCCCTCCTCCTCCTCCTCTTCCTCCTCCTCCTCCTCCTCCTCTTTCTCCTCTTCCTCCTCTTCATCCTCCTCCTCTTCCTCCTCCTCCTCTTCTTTCTCCTCTTCCTCACACACCGATCAGCACTGAGAAAAACGCTGACCCTCGTCTTTCACTGGTTCCCAGTCCACTCGCAATCTTCCTCATGGCTGCTGGACATGGGTGTGTTTACTGTGTGTGTGTGTGTGTGTGTGTGTGTGTGTGTGTGTGTGTGTGTGTTGTCATCTCCTGTACGAGCAGGTGTGTAGGCAGAGTGGGTCAGCCTCGAGAAGGCATGAAAAACAGAAAGAAAGAAGAAAAAAATCAATATTTGTGTGCATTAATCATGCGGCTGCCACAGGGAATCATGGGAACAGGAGCTGGTGCATTTGCTGCATTTGCAGCATGCGAGGGCTGCGCAGAGAGGAGTTTGGGGAATTGTGAGAGGAGCAGACGAACCCTTTTAGCGGGAGCGAGGTGAGAGTGGAGCCCGTCTGGGGCCGTGGTTCCTGCGCCGCCTTTGTTCCTGCATCCCTCCGCCTGAATGCGCTCGCTTCAGGGTGGCGATTGGCGCGCATGCTTGATGCGCAAAGACCTGAAATCACTGGTGTACTCAGAACCTTTCTGCTCCAACAGGAACCTCTGCTTTCTAGTAAGAATGTTTATTTTTCCAGTGGAAACATTTGTCCTCTACTGGGAACCTTTCTCCTCTTTAAAGAGTCTTTCTCCTCTAGTAGGAACCTTTCTCCTCTTTTAGGAGTCTTTCTCCTCCAGTGAGAACCTTTCTTTTACAGTAGGAACCTTTCTCCTCTTTTAGGAGTCTTTCTCCTCCAGTAGGAACCTTTCTCTTCCAGTGAGAACCTTTCTCCTGCTAGGCTGGTGTTCTCCTGGGAGCTCCCGCAGATGGCGGGAACAGAGTTAGTTCCCTGAAAGCACCCCCACCAGGACCTGGGTCCTTCCAGACGACCACAGGCCAGGCCTGAAGGTTCCGCTGAGCTCCTCCGGGCCGTGAACCAGCGGGTTTGGTGGCGGCGTGGCGGCGCCTGGTTCCCAGCTGATGGTCCCGACGGAGACCCGGAACCAACGGCTGGAACCTGATTTCACAATAATTCAGTTTGCCACCAGGCATGAAACAGCCTGAAAATGAATGAGTGCATCTGCGTGTGGCTCTGGCTGCCTGCTGGCTGCCCACCTGTAGTTGCGTTGCTCAGCGCTAGCTTGTTTACGCTAACGTGCTGACCAGCAGACACCAACCAGTCGGCAGCAGCTGCTCCAGCCAGTCAGGCCTGCCGGATTTGCCAGGAGCTAATCTGGTCCTGATGGTTGCTTGGCGCACGCGCAACCACCCGGGCGCGTTAGCGCGCGCTACCGCAGCAGATGACGCTCGGCTGGAGCCGAGCCAGAACCGGAGCCTGGCCTGGGGCCAGGAGCGCTTCGGTAATAAGCCCCGCTAATTACAGCTGGAACAAGGCGTTTGTTTGTTTTTATAAACTCTCCTGGTGTTTGTGTGTGTGTGTGTGTGTGTGTGTGTGTGTGTGTGTGTGTGTGTGTGTGTTCTTGTAGTTGCTCCATACTGAGCAAAATACTCCTTTCAGCAGCAAAGTGAGGACAATTGGGTTGGTCCTCACAACTTCAAAGGCCTGTTTGAGGGTTCAGACGTGGTTTAGCTTGGGTTCAGGGTCCTTCTTGAGAGGACATGTTAGCATGCTAGCTGAAGGGGGGTCTGAACCTCTAACCAACCAAGCTGACGACCCTGTTGATTTGGCTTTTGGCGGAATGATTGTGAAGCCTCTGAGGGCCGGATTTAGTAGTTCCCTGGGCCACATGTGGCCCCCGGGCCTCAGGTTGTCCACCTCTGCGTTAGAGAATACATTTTGTCTGTGAATGTCCTCGCAGACATTGTGTGTGTGTGTGTGTGTGTGTGTGTGTGTGTGTGTGTGCGTGTGTGTGTGTGTGTGAGGTAGCGTGACGCTGACACCTGACCTAGCTGAAGTGCTGGCGGAGCCAGACTGGTGTGTCATTACATCCCATAATGCTAGCAACAGAGTCGCCGTCTGATCCCATCTTAGAAGCGGCTGATTAGGCTTACCGCCTTAAATCAGTCCGCCGGCCTAATGAGGGTTTCCCACCTGGTTTTTTGCTGCTCATCTTCCGTCTAATCAAGGATTATTGGCCTTGAGGGTGGTGAATCACGCTGAGCTTCTTTAAACTTTCACGTAGCGACGTTCCCGCCTGCTGGCCGCCTGCTGACCGCCTGCTGACGGTCTGTAACACTGATTACACACCATCATGCTTTTAACACCCCTGCTGATCTGCCCGGCTGCCAAACACGACAAAACCATTACCGAGGGGCAGGCGTCCCAGAGCCCCCGGCCTTGACTGCCTGGAGCAGCCGGTAAGCCTCACCCTGACTCCCAGGGAAGGTGCTGCTCTGCGGACCTGCCTCTTGTCGCCTGCTTGCTGCCTGGTCGGGCCTGGATCAGGACAGTCCGCTCCTCCGTGGCTGAGGGAGGAACGTCTGTGCTCCTTCTTCACCCCCCCTCCTTCTGCTCCTCATTGGTTCTTTAGTGTCACATGACGCAGCCTGGTTGGCGGCGGTGACGTCAGGAGGCGAGCGCAGCGGCCTTCTGACAGGCGCAGGCTGCAATCTTCACATCAGCAGCGACAGCCAATCGGAGGCCAGCAGCGCTTATCACCTGCATGCAGCCGCCGAGGAGCGCGGACGGCTGCGTGGCGGCGGCGGCGGGCGCGCTCACGCCTGCACGCGCCTTTTATTTCATTCCAGGGCCGTCTGAGTCCCCGACTGTTGTTTAGAATCAAATAAAAGGCGGAGAAAAAGCAGCGTGACGGTGGTGGTTGGTGCTGCACCAGCGCCGCCCTGGTGAAGCCGGGATGGGGAGAGCAGAGGAGCTTTGAGCCCCTCTGAAAGACGGAGAGAGGACAGAGAGAGGAGGAGAGGGAGAAGGAGAGAGAGATAAGCTCAGCCTGAATTGATTTTCCTGTTACTTTCTGCTGTACTTGAGTTTCCATAGCAACGCGCTCAGGTTTCCTCGGCCTCCTAGGGCAAGTGTAATTGTTGTGTTTCTCCAAGCCAACCTCTACATTTCTCTCTGTAAAGATGTGTGTGTGTGTGTTTGTGTGTGTGTGTGTGTGTGAGAGAGAGAGAGATCTTTCTTTAGCCTCACCAACCAGCTGCATCCACACGCCAAACTGCACATTTATGCTAACGGTTAAAGGTTTTAATCACATCGGCGCTGGTGAACGTCGGTGATAATTGTGCTAAACCGAGGCAGAAGTGCATGATGGGAAATGATTTCATGCATTTTGAGAGAGTTTCTGATGAATCTGAATCTTCATTCTGCCTTTTCTTCTTCTGTTTGTGTGATTTCGCTTGACGGCTTCAATCACAAACCAAAAACATTAAAAATAACCTCGGTGACATAATGACCTATTTTATTTTGTAAAAAAACCAAACAAACAAAAAAAATGCTGTGATTTATTTTTCAAATCTTACAGTTTTGCAGAAATGCGACACAGTTGTTGTTTTTGAGCAAATGTTTGATTTGTTTTTTACATTTTTTAAAAATAAACCGACCTCAGAAGAGAAGATAAATAAAGAAAGAGGCTCCGGGTGCAGAAAAGAGGCTCCCAACTCTTATTGGCTCAGAAGAAAATGTAACAAACCAAAGCAACCAATGAGAGCAGAGGCTAAAACCTTTGAGGCAGCTAAAGCGTGCAGCGCCAATCGGCCTTGGTGGCGTTCAGGTTTCTGACGTAGAAATCTGAATTTAGGTGACGCGTCTGAGGTCAAAAAGAAGACTTTTTTTTGGCTGCTGTGGTTAGCTGCTCCTGGTGAAACAAGGGGAGGAAAATGCGAAGGGGAGGCACGTTTTGGTGCATGCCTGGCGGACAGAGCGGCGCCGCAGCAGCAGCGGTTTCCTCTGAAGTCGGGAGAAATCTATTTGCTGGTGGAAGCGGCTTGCGTAATCCTTTAGTTACACTTGCCAGCTGTGAGCAAAGATACGGCGCTGTGGGATTTGGCGTGAATATCACCGGGAGGACGAGAAATGAAACTGATAAGTGTTTGCGCGCCGGCCCCGTTTGCATAATCCAGGATAACCTATAATCGGAGCGCGTTTAAATCAGACCCAGATGGGCGCGCGGAGCCGCCGCTAATGAGAAGCGCTTCGTTTTCGGGGTTTGGGGCTCCTCCTCCGCTGGCCTTCCTCCCCTCTGCCTCGTCTTCCTCGGGCAGGGCCGGGCCCGTGCAGCTCTGCTGACGAGGCCGCAACTCCAGACCTTTTTGTTTTATTAATTCATTGTTGATTTCTATTTATTTAAGATCTAATTTCCCGATTTTGTCCTAAATTTCCTCAAATCTAATTTTTTAAGGGTGTTTTTTAGTGATTTAGGTCATCCAAAAACACCCTTTAGGCCACGGAGGAGAACTGCGGGGAAATGCTGGTCTAGGCCGAAGCTGCGGCAGGAGGAGGAGGCGGCGCGGGGCCGGTTCTTGGTTTTTTGCGAACGGCTGCGCGTGTCTACAGCGTCTCCCCGATGCCCAAATAGCATTAACATTTCATTATCTGGGGGAAAGGAGAGAGATGCGCCCAAAAGGAGGCGCGGGGGCTGAAATATTGATGCCATTGTGAGGCAAATGGCTCCAAATCCGAGCACGGCGGGTGAGAGAGGAGGAGACGCGGCTTGTAGAACCTGGGCTGCGAGGGGCTCGGCCGCATAATCGATGAAGCGGAGAGCGTGTTGTACGTCTGCGGCGCAGCGGCGCTCCTATTTTTACAGCGGAGACGGGGCTGTTGCTAGGCTCTTGGAGCAGGCCTCCTGCAGCTGGGAGCATCCGCCCATCACACCTCAGCTCACTCGCACCACCCAAAGAGCAGCCGGGGTGGGGGGGGGAAAACCTCCGCCAGGTGACGCCTCCAATCGATTATTGATGATATGGGGAATTAGAAGCCCCGGCCCCCCCCCCTTGACAGCAGCGGAGGAGCCTGTTTTTGTTCTTTTCTGCGGCGTGAAAGCAGAGAGGGAGCCGCCGTCCGAGGCTCCTCGTTCCTGTTTATTCACTTTTCTATTATTTATCGCTCAATTATTCCCTAAAAGCCGAGCTGGAGGTAAATACACCCAGGCCTTTTTCTTTTTTTAACCTTCTTCTAAAACACAATTTGGAAAATGAGATCAGATTGGTTTTCCATGGCGGGAGCCGCATGAAATGACTGATAATTACAACAATCGCTGCTGAATGAGATGTCAAAGGGATGGAAAAGGGCAGAACATCAAAGTGATCAACCTTTCCGTGCGCAAACATGCGGAAATCCTGCGCCGGCGCGCCGCTTTAATGATAAACAGCAGATGAGCGAGGTGGAAATCCTTTGTTCGGGCCCCGCTCAGCCTGCTCCTCAGCGCTTTAATTCGCGTTTACACGGACAAAGTCTGTGTTCGGAGCAGATTAAAGCTGCCAAACAGCTCAATCAGATTGTTTTCGGGCCTGATTTGGTTCCTCATCTGCTCCAGATGTCGTCTATTAGACGCCAGATTAGGAAGAGTGCTGCTGGATTAGCCAATCCCGGAGCAGAAGCGTCTTAGATTAGATTAGAGTATCCGGACATCTGGGTCGCTGCCGCCGCTCCGCTAGGCCAAAGCAACATTAGCCTAAGCCAGCCTTACAGTGAGACGGCACCCGGGCGCTAATCAGGCAGAGACGCCACGCAGATCTGTTGCCTTCGCAACTTCCCGGTCACAAGATGGCCGCCGGCTGAGCGGCAGAGTCCCGCAGCAGCGCGCGCGTGTGCGCGTGTGTGCGTGTGTGCGTGCACCGCTGCAGAAACTTGTGGGGACCTGAGCGCAGACAGCCTTGTCTGCTCCTAATAACGCCTATTTTCTCCTCCTCCCTCCTGTCAGCGCTGCTCCTACGGGCCTCCATCTTCCCGCCTGCTGCGGCGCGTCACCGGTCGGTCGAACACACGCCAGAACCAGCCTGTCTGATTGGACGGCTGCTTAAAAAATGAAGCACGTGTTTAAAAAAAGGCTCAGACACGGTCGTGTCCAGTCCAGCAGTAGGACGACCTTTGAGTTCTTTAACGACATTGTTGGAGGTGATGATGATGGTGATGGTGATGATGATGATGGTGATGGTGATGATGATGATGGTGATGGTGATGATGATGATGGTGATGGTGATGATGATGATGGTGATGATGATGATGGTGATGGTGATGATGGTGATGATGATGGTTGTTTTTCTCTCCATTCCTGAAAAAAAATAACTGGATGTTCTGCAATGTGCGATGTAACATATATGCTGAAGTGTGTGAATCGTGTGTGTGTGTGTGTGTGTGTGTGTGTGTGTCAGGTCTGATTAAAGTTAACCCTGTGAGGCTGCTGGTGCACCCCCTCCCCCCAGCCTCCCATCCCTCCGTCCCAGCTCTCTCCTTCCTCCTGGCGCGCTGACAGCACGGGAGAACACGCTCCCTCAAGGTCCCGCCCCTCCCTCCCTGACTCCCGCGGGTGGCGTTTCCTTGGCAACAGTGTCAGAGTTGACTGGCTGAGTGCAGATAGATGGCTGCCCTTTATTGGACGACACCACCGGACCAGCTCACACCCCTCCATTCTCACCCCGGATGGAGCCTTCCACCTGACACCAGGGAATATGCGCTCGACCCAGTCTGCGCTGGGTGTGTGTGTGTGTGTGTGTGATTGGAAACATCTCGGTGAATTTGACGTGTGTGTGGGGAGGATTGTGTGCCTGCCTCTCCTCCGTGTCCTTGGAAAGAGAAACAAAATGGAGCCGCTCGCATTTAGGCGATGGGCGCCGAGGCCCCCACAGGCCGCAGCAGCTGCAGCAGCCGCAGCTGCATATTCCAGCACCTGTGTGCAGCCTGAACCAGCCAGTAACTAGCCTCATGGACCGGCAGCATGTGTGTTTATTCCCGCTCCACGGTTGCGGCGCTGCTGAAGCTGTCGCAGCAGGCCCCCGACTGTCAGATGACCTCCCTCACCCATGCGCGGGCCGTCAGGCCGTTCAGCGGCGTGCACGCCTGTATTAGAGTAATTACCTCCGGCTAATCCAGGCAGACTTTGCTAGCATGTGCTAATCCCGCGCAGCATATGGGCGGGAATTAGTCCGCAGAAGAAAATAAAGAAATTAAAGCGTCCCGGCGGCCGTCTGCAAGTCTGCAGGAGGTAGCATAAGGCTGCGCCGTAACACTTCTGCGTGCGTGTGTGTGTGTGTGTGTGCAGGATGCTGATCAAACAGATGGTGATTAATGACATCACTGGAAATGGAGCATGAAGCTTTGCGCTGTCCTACTGGTCCCAGTATCATCACAGGGCTGCAACCCCCACCGCCCCCCCCGCTGCTTTTCTTTCATTGTTTTAATATTGTTGTTTTTCCCAGGGCGGAGGGGTGGGTGGGGGTCCTCTCCTGGTTGATTTGCATCAATAAAAGTCAGTAAGTGGGCCGATGTAAAGCCTAATTGGGCGGTAATGAGCTGTCGCATTATTGCTGCGTGCTGAGGTTCAAGCTTATTAGTTGCTCGGTTGCCCAGAACATTTTGCTCGTCTTCCCTCTGCTGCTGCAGCTTTGCACCGTTGTCAATGCCGTCGCCCTCCGTCTCCCCCCCCTTTTGCCTCATCTCTATTCTTCTCAGCCGTTCCTCTCAGCGCGGCCACCCAACCCCCCCGGTCTAAAAATAGCCCCCTATTATCCAGGAGGCCGGCGCCGTGCACGCTGCTGCAGCAATCAGCATGGCGGCCCCTCCCACACCGGCTTCTGGGGGCTGATAGGTTCCCTTACCCGGACCTCCGCTGGAGCCCGCTCATCCAGATCCCTCTGATTTAGCCCCCCCCCGCTCCAAACTTGGCACAGGTTTCGTCCTGCCTTCTCCTCCACCCAGGGCTGCAGGTTTGGGCGCAGGTGCTCTCAGTGTCAAGTGATGAAGAGCGGTATAGCTCAGACGCTAGCCCGCCTCTCCAGGACGCCGCCGCCGCCTCACGAGGGCTGCAATTAGCTCCACACCCAGGTGGGAGTTTGAGTGCGA
>CAAE01010538.1:92224-102224 GCA_000180735.1 Tetraodon nigroviridis | reverse complement strand
CTTTCTTGGCGCCTCCTCAATGGCGGCGCTGTGGTCTTCTCCAGGCTATTCAGGCCGCAGGTGCTCTGGCAGAGGCGCATGGGGGGCCCGTCTGGAGGTTTCTGCCTTGTCTGGTTGGCTCACTAGGAGGAGGGGGACTTCCAGTACGTGTCCTGAAAGCCCAGCGGGAGGAACCGGAACCAGAACATCTCCCCTGGGCTGATTTTTAGGGTGCAGGAAGCGAACCTCCATATCAGAGGTTAGCTAAACATCCTACTAGATGGACTCTTGATTGAGGAGCTAGTTAGAAGAGCCTGTAAACCGAAGCTCCAAGTGATGTTTGGCCCCACCTTTTCCAAGAGGACATGCTAGCATGCTGGCTGAAGGGAGGGTCTGAGCCTTTTTCTAACCAATCAAGCTGACGACCCTCCTCGTTTGGCTTTTAGAGGAATGACCGTAGTAAGTAGTTCCCTGGGCCACATGTGGCCCCTGAGCCTCAGTTTGCCTACCTCTCAACTAGCATGAAGCTCCTCCTGTTCTGATGTTGGAAAAAGGCCGGATGGAAAGTTAGCGCCTGACGGTTCCTCCATCATCAGGTGTTATTACTGAATTTAAGATAACAGCTGGTTGGGGACGGATGAAGGGTTCGGACCCAACACCTGCGAAACGGCGGTTCCCTCGTCCATTTTTGTAACCATTGGAGGTGAAAAACATTGCTGCGGTTGTCCACCGCCGCCACCGATCCGGCTCCCGATACCTCATCCCAACGGCGGAGACGGAGAGGATGCTGGGACGGCTAATTTAGCCCGCTGAGCGCCGGAGCCGCTCCTCGCATTAGATCCTGTCTCCCGCAAAGTGGAGATGATTAGATAAAGCGCGTCTAGTGGAGTGAAGCACTTTTTCACTTTAGCGCAGCCGCGCCTGTGATTGAGCGCAGCGCGGGGCTCGACGCGCCGACAATAACGCTGGAATCACCTTCCAGGGCGCCTTTAATGTATCTGCCATCGCAGGCCCTGATTACCGCCTTATTGCCTCCCATTTCATAACCCTTTACCCGACTGCGTGTTTGCAACGGCAGCGTTTAATAGGCGCTGCTGCTCGGGCGCCGCTCCGGCGTGGAGGACGGGGATCTCGGGGAAGAAAGAGGAAAGAAGAGGGAGGAGAAAGTAATGGGCTGCCAGCAAAGAGAAGACCAGAGCTGCCATTTTGAAGGGCTCCCGTGCAGCCTCTGTCGCAGCACAGCGGCTGGGCTCGGGCGGCGGTTGGGAGCGTCCAGGTGCTCGCAGGCGAAACTGCAGCTGGAGCCAAACGCCAGCCTGTTTCCCCCAAGATGGATTGCACAGCCAGACCTCAGAGGAGCGGCGTCGGAGCAAAATGGAGATGCCTGAAGGGAGGAGAGAAAGAGGGAAAGAGTCACCACGTGCACACGTGCGCGTGTTCCCCGAGCGACAGAATCTCTTTAAAACCCGACGTAAAGCCGGACTCTGGAGCCGCCTGTTCTGACTGTTTAATTTCCAGATGCAACAGAACCCGTTTCTCTCTCTCTCTCTCTCTCTCTCTCTCCTTCTCTCCTTCCCGTCCTGCCTGTGTGTAAACCAGTGGAACCAGTAGGAGCCCTTCAGGCCACCCGATCTGTGGTGGCACTTCTAACTAGGTCAGCCTGGTTTGGCTGCGAGCGGCGGCGCACAGACGTGCAGCCTCTGCAGCCTCCATTAAAGCACGTTTGAAGGTTACTTCCTGCAAATGTTTGCTCAGCTAATTGCTCTGAGCCGCGCCGTTAATCCAACACTCGTATCTGGTGGCTCCTTATCGCGGCGCGGCACTGACGCGCTGCTCCTGGCTGATCCCTGCGGAGCGGCGCTGCGTGAGCCGCAGCAGGCGGCGCCTGGTTGTACCCGCATGAGCTAGCATCTGGTTGGGATAGAAACCTGGGACAGGAAGGAACCTTTTCCGGACCAGGTGGCCGGTTTCTGCTGCCGTACCGCCAAGGTGGTCCAGAGCCGGCGTCAGGCGGCGCTGCTGCAGGCCTCTGACGCTGCTGCGGCTCTGCAAAAACGTTTTTTTTTGTTTCCTCTCTCTCTCTTCCAGGACAAAGGTATCTCATCACGTCGGCTGGAGCCTTGTACATCCTGGACGTGCTGCCGGAGGATGGGCTGAACAACTACCGCTGCACCACGCGCCACCGCTACACGGGGGAGACGCGCCAGAGCAACAGCGCCCGTCTCATCGTCTCGGGTCAGCACCAGCTGCGTTTCCTGTAGCCACCTGTGGCTCAGCGGGCGCGGCCTCACGCCATCAGGTCGTAGCCAAGCTAACGCTGACCTCTCTCTGCCCCGCCCCCAGACCCCACCAACGCAGAGCCGGCCATCTTGGACGGCTTTGAGCGCAGAGAGGTGATGATTAGCCACCGGGTGGAGCTGCCCTGTAAGGCCTCCGGCTACCCGGCGCCCAAATACCGCTGGCTAAAGGACAACAGCCCTCTGGAGCCCGACAGCCGCTTCCGGCAGACGGTCACCGGGCTGCTGATCGAGAGCGCCCAGCCCGGCGACTCTGGGACCTACGTGTGCGAAGTGTGGAACAGCTACGGCAACGCCGAGGTGGTGGGGCGCCTCTACGTCAAACGTAAGGCTAACTGATTAGCTGGTGGCTTGGGTTTCACCGCAGTTAGCCCGTCTCACCGGGGGGGAGGTTGGTGCGTCTGCCGCGTGGTTAAAGGAGCGTCTGCCTCTCGTCCGCCTCCCCAGAGCCCTTAAAGGCGGTGGTCAGCCCCCGTAAGGTGAAAGGCTCCGTGGGCAGCAAGGTGTCGCTGTCCTGCAGTGTCAGCGGCTCGGACGAGTACGAGCTGTCGTGGTACCGCAACGGCGAGATCATCTACCCCGGCAACAGCGTCCGCTTCACCGGGCTCAACCGTGAGAACCTCATCATGGAGGGAATGTCCAAGAGCGACGGCGGCGCCTACCAGTGCTTCGCCAGGAAGGGCAAAATGTCCGCGCAAGACTTTGTGCAAGTCATCCTCGAAGGTAAGTCGGATCACCTGACTCAATTAGAAACAGACTCGCTGCTTTATGCGTTACTGGCGTCCTGCTGGCTGCCGTTAGCATGCATCATCCTGAGTCCAGTAAGGAGGCTGGATGGTCAAAGCGGCAGTCGTGCACCTTTACTGCAGCCTTGTCCCGAACGTCCCTGACCTCTGTAGCTTCATGCGGCGCTAACGCTAGCATCTGCTCTCTGCTAACTGTCCCTGTCAACCCCCCCGCACCACAGATGGTACTCCAAAGATCCTGTCCTCCTTCAGCGAGAAGGTGGTCAACCCCAACGAACCCGTCTTCCTGGTGTGCAACGTGAAGGGCACGCCGCCGCCGCGCTGCAGCTGGTCGCTGGACGACGACCCCGTCATCAAAGACAGCCACCACCACCTGGGCCACTACGAGAGCCACGAGGGCCACGTGGTCAGCCAGCTGAACGTCACACACACCCAGGTGCAGGACGGCGGCCAGTACCGGTGCACTTGCGGCAACTCGGCCGGCGTGGTGCACCACCAGGCGCGAATAAACGTAAGAGGTGCTTGTCAAATCAGATTTTCCAACAACAACAATACACATACAGTCTGAGGGAGGGAGGGAGGGAGTGAGTGAGTGAGTGAACGAGTGAGTGCTGGTCTTTAGTGACAATCTCTCCTTTTGTCAGGCTTTTTTCACAGTTTAAAGCTGAAAGCAGATTTAGAACCTTCTAGAACCTTGTAGAACCTTGCAGAATCAGGCTCCTGCCTGTTTGTTGCACAGAACTGATACTGGTCCTGTTCTGGAACCCAGTTTGGCTGCAGGGTTGATGCATTCTGTCCTGTGTGTGTGTCTGCGTGCGTGTGCGTCCTGGTCCAGCTCCCAGTCTCTGGCTGCCGTATTGACTTCCTAGCGTGTTGCGGTGGGGGCGGAGCTGGAATGGGGCCCTGTGTGTGTCAGGTTGAAGGTTCAGATCCTGCGGTCGGAACCGGTTCCGTTGGGTTGGGGTCAGGTTGGTTCCACCACAACAGGAGGAGGAGCCGGTGGGGCGTCCTTGAACACCTCTCTCTCTCTCTCCCTCTCCCTCCCTGCGCCTCCAGGCCGCGCCAGCGTGCGCGCCATGAAGAACCTGACGGCCATCGCCGGGCGCGACGCCTTCGTGCATTGCCGCGTCATCGGCTACCCCTACTACTCCATCAAGTGGTACAAGAACTCGGCGCTGCTGCCCTTCAACCACCGGCAGCGCGCCTTCGAGAACAACGGCACGCTGAAGCTGAGCAACGTGCAGCAGGTGGATGCCGGCGAGTACACCTGCAAGGTGATGGTGCAGCCCAACAAGATGGACTCCCAGAGCGTGCACGTGCGCGTCCGAGGTGAGCGCCGCCACCTGCCGGCCGCTGGTTCTCGCCGCTGTCACTCTATCGCACTTTCCGGCGGAGCGAGGGAGGAGGAGAGAGGGAGCGATTATCTCCAGCGACGCTCCCCGCTGCTGCCGTCGTCGGGGAGCGCCTTTGTTCATTTGCTCCGCCGCTGCTTTAAATGCGCCGGCATCTCCGGGGCTCCCCCGAGTCCATTATCTCCACTTTGTTGTGAATTAAATAAGGCGCTAAAGTGCTGCTTCTTTCGCTCCGCCGGAGATGATTCGCAGACGGAGTGAGAGAGAGAGAGAGAGAGAGAGAGAGAGAGAGAGAGAGAGAGAGAGAGGACCAGCGTTGCGGCCGATGCACGTCTGGTTCGCCGCGCCCTGCGCTCCAGGTCCTTTCCTGGACCTTCACCTCCCTTCTCTCCTCCTTCTCCTCCGCCCAGTCCCTCCCTACATCCAGCCCTTCGAGTTCCAGCGCTTCACCATCGGCCAGCGCGTCTTCATCCCCTGCGTGGTGATGTCGGGCGACCGTCCGCTGGACATCACCTGGCAGAAGGACGGGCGTCCCATCCCGGCCGGCCTGGGCGTCACCGTGGACAACATCGACTTCACCAGCTCGCTGCGCATCAACAACCTGACGCCCGACCACAACGGCAACTACACCTGCATCGCCCGCAACGAGGCCGCCGCCGTGGAGCACCAGAGTCGGCTCATCGTGAGAGGTGAGGCCGGACCGGGCACGTCGGTGGCAGCAGCGGCGCTGGCGCTGGCGCTGACCCGGGTCCTGTGTGTCAATCCTTGCAGTTCCCCCCCAGTTTGTGGTCCAGCCTGAGGACCAGGACGGGATCTACGGGAAGACGGTGACCCTGAACTGCTCGGCGGAGGGATACCCACCCCCCACCATCGTCTGGGAGCACTCCAAAGGTAGGTGCCATCACACACACACACACACCTGCTGCACGTCTCTGATCAGGATGGAGGGATGCTCTGAGGAGCTGGTGGATGTAGAAGACGGGGGTTCACCTCGCTGTCCCCCAGTCCCAGCTGGTGGGATGACTGCTTCTGCTGCTCGTGCCCTCGTGTGCACGAGCAGGAGCCAGATGAGTCTGAGTAACGGTCAGCTGCTATTAGCATAACCACCAGCACCATTTGGATACGCTAACTCCATCATTCCAGGGAGGAGCCCCCCCCCCCCGCCGCCTCTGCCTTTGAGCCAGGCAGCAGCAACCAAGTCGCTACTTGACCCTTGACTGTGCACGGCCACTGGCTCCTCGACGTGGGGGACGTACGTCACCCTAGACCTGCGCAGGACGCGTCTCAGCACAGAGACCTGCGGCTGTGGCAACCCACCTGCTGCTGGTCCTCCTCCACCCGTTCTCCCTCCACCCGTTCCTCCTCCACCCATTCCTCCTCCACCCGTCCCCCAGCAGCTGGTGGACAGTTTAAGGGTTTAGCCGCGGTGCTCAGAAGCATGTTTACAATCCTCCCTCCATCTGACAGGATTTATCCACAAATCTGTAAACATGATGCACGTTCCACACACACACACACACACACACACACACACACACACAGTGATGCCGTTCCTCTCTCTCATCTCCCTCGAACAGCGGCTCCCGGGTGCATCCGCTCAGCACCAGCTCACTGCTGATCAAGCACGTGCTCCCGTGTGACAGCTGCTGAGCAACGGCTCGCTGCTGATCAAGCACGTGCTGGAGGACGACAGCGAGTCTATGTACCTGTGCAAAGTCAGCAACGACGTGGGCGCCGACGCTCAGCAAGTCCATGTAGCTCACCGTCAAGAGCTAAGCATGCTGGGGGGCGGGGCTCGGGTGGGGCCGCTGGCAGACGTCCTTCGCTCTTGTTGCTGGTGGCGCCGTAACCCCAGTTACTGTTTGCGGCGGTGGCTAACTCCCGCTACTGGTAACGGCTAACCCCAGTTACTGTTTGCGGCGGTGGCTAACTCCCGCTACTGGTAACGGCTAACCCCAGTTACTGTTTGCGGCAGTGGCTAACTCCCGTTCCTGAATAACTCCTGTTCTCCTTTGCGGTAACCAGCAGTTGTTTGCGGTTTAGTTAGCGTTAGCGTTTATCCTGACTCTCTGTCTTCAGGTGAGCCCTAAAGTGGGACTGGCTCTCATTAGCCAGTCGTTAGCATGGCCGGGCAGCGTAGCTCCGCCTGCTGCTGAGTGTTTCTGAAGGTCAAAAAGGTAGAAAGTAGAAGTTGTCCAAGGACGCAACCCTGTGGCACTCCATGCTAGAAGATCCACAAACTGGCAGCTTTAGCACGCTAACCAGAGCCGGCCCAGTGCTTCCCATTAATCCCAGTGATGCCAGCAGCATCTCTGGACCTTTGACCTTTAGAGGTGATACGCGAGGACGCCGAAGACGCCTCAGAGACGACTTTTTTAGCAACGACTCCACTGAGCCTCATCAGAGTCTGGTCATCACATGACCAGAAGATCTGCTCATCAGCGCCTTTCTCCTTTTTCACACTCTGTCCATTTACCCCTCCGTTAGGCTTCTGCTGCAGCGCACGCTCACTCGCTGATTCATGTAGCGTCTGACAGGCAGAGAGGTTCCCTCCCGCTGCAGGAGCGCGCTCTTCGGCGTGCGCTGTCCGTCCTCATCAGCTGATCATGTTTCATTCACGTTCAAACCCGAAGCGCGCCGGTGCTGTAGCAGCAGCTAGCATGTCTGAGAGGCTCGTGATCTGTCCTGCATTCCTGTTTTATTTAGTGTGCGTGTGTGTGTGTGCACCTTAGCTAACCATCCTTTACCGTGCTGATGACGTGATGATGAAGATCCGCCTCATCCGTCTTGGCGGTCTAAACGCGTCGGTCCTAGCGGTGTTGCGGTTTGCTTTTGGGGTTGAGATGAAGATGAAGATGAAGAACAGGTTCTTTTTCCTGCGTCTGTGTGTGTCGCTGCTGCTTTTGTCCTCCACCTGTTCCAGTCCCCAAGCGCATCCTCCTCTTCTAGCGGCGCTCCTCTTTGCACGTCTCCGCCTGCTCTTCTTGTCCTGTAACCTTTGTTATGCTAATGGTGAAGCCCATTGCAGCTTCCCCAGAGAGCTCAGAGACGTCGCATGTTCAGACGCGCGGAAGCTCGCGGCTGCTTCGGTCTTCGCAGGTTAGCCCCGTTCAGACGGGAAGATCACGTTCTGGCTGGAGTGATCCATCCAACATTCCTAAAAAGTCTCTGCTAAAAGTCCAGTGATCAGACCAGAAACAGCAGCTAAGCTAACGATAGTTAGCGGCAATGAACAGATCAGTGTGATCATGATTGAGGGAAGTCTGCTAGCTAGCACGCTTGGTTTAGAGCTCTGTGGAAAGGTTGATTCACTACATTAAACTGCTAGCTAACAGCTTCCCCCAACTCAGCTACGTTTGTGCTAAAGATAATGATATAATAATAATAAAATAAAGTTAGTTACACTGTAAGAGTCAGTTACGTTAGAACGTTACGAATGCTTCTCAATAAAGTTAGAGTGATGGAAAAAAAACAAAACAAAAGTCGCACGGTGCGCAGCGTCCTTCCTGCCGCAAAAATGACTAGAATACTCGATTACTCAAATACTGGATAGCTGCAGCCCTGCTTCATGGTTACTGTTGTTAGCCGCTGGTCGCTCGCTAACACAGACTCAGCCTTGACGTGAGGAGACAGACAGTGTCAGGATGCACCTGTCTCTTCATCTTCTCCCCTCCCCTCCTCCTCCTCCTCCTCTCTTTGTCTCGTTCTTCCTCTCCCCCTACCCTTGAGCGCTCTCTCCGGTCTCCTCTTCCCACTCGCGCTCTCTCCTTTAGCCATCCGTGTTTTATTAGCAGCGCCGCTGTAATATCGCTGGATATTAAAAAATATACATCAGCCGGGCAATTACGGGCTATCCGAAGGAGGGGGTGGAGCCTGGGGCCCGGGAGGAAGCTGGGGCCACCGAAGCGCCGACCAGGCGGGCGGAGACGGTGGAGCGCTTCCTGCGCCACAGCCTCCCCGGTAGCCATTTTAGACACGCTAGCATTTAGCGCCTGAAATTCACACGTACACCAGGTCAAAGACGCCAAGCTAGGAGCAAAAACAGCCCAAACGCTACTCCTACACAAGCCTGGAAATCCAGCTAACACACACACACACGGGAAAAGCAGTACACACACACACGCCTGCATGTTTTCATTGTTCTCCTGTGAGTGAAGAGACACACAAACACACACACACACACGCATGTTTTTATTGCTCTTCTGTGAGTAAGCACACACACACACACACACACACACACACACACACACACACACAGCCTTATCTGTGTCAACTTTTCCTGGCCAGACCTCAGATTAGGAGGAGAAAATAGCCGACAGCGATGAGCAATAACATTTAGAAAAGATTCTTTTAATAGGACTCATAAAAATTCATAGTTGCTATGCAAAATAAACCAGTGATTTCCTGCACGGGGGAGTGTGTGTGTGTGTGTGTGTACGTGTGTGTGTGTGTGTGAGGGGGAGAGGGAGGGCCTCCCAGTGAATACGAGATGAGCCATAAACGCTGCCAGTCCCACGTCTGACACTCTCCATCATGTCAGCGTTGGGCGGAGTCAGGCACACACACACACGCGCGCGCTCCTACTGATGTGTGTTTCTACTGGTCTCTACTGGGACTAGTGGATGTGGTCTCACTGGTCTCCACTGGGAGCCGCTGAGGCCCAAAACCTCTGCAACCTGCTCCAGCCCTGACCTTTGACCCCCGCGCAGCGAATCCTGTCTGCTTTGGCTTTTTTACGGTGTCGTAACAGGGTAATAGCGCTCCAGGCTGGGGTAATAACCAACTGGGGCGCTTTAATTGCCTCGACACTGGTGCCGATGACCAGAGGGAGCAGCTCAGAAGCGACTGGTGCCAAAACAAATGATCACCAAGCCAACCGCGCCTGAGCCGGAGGACCAGTGTGTGCACGCGCGCGTGTGTGTGTGTGTGTGTGTGTGTGTGTGTGTGCGCGTGTGTGTGTGAGAGCGAGAGAGAACGGCACCACCAACTGACTTGCCTGCTCTGTATGAATAATCAGGGCACTTTCTTTCTGTCTCCATCTTGTTCTCTCTCTCTCTCTCTCTCTCTCTCTCTCTCTCTCTCTCTCCCTCTCTCTCTCTCTCTCTCCCTCTCTCTCTCTCTCTCTCTCTCTCTCTCTCTCTCTCTCTCCCTCTCTCTCTCTCTCTCTCTCTCTCTCTCTCTCTCATCATTAAATCATCTCTGTCCTGGTGGGAGCCTGGGGAGGGAGCTGGAGTGAGCGGGCGAGCGAGCGGGATCATAGTTAGCGCTGCAGGGCTACACGCTCTCCCTCTCTTCCCTCCATCGCGGCGCCTGGTTCAGACGTGTCATGAGCAGCTTTTTTTTTTCCTCTTCTTTTTTTCATGCGGCCCTGCGCTCGCTCGCTTCGCTCCCGGAGACACGGCCTCGCTCGTCCTCGCATGTCCACGCGTCTGCAGGGAGGACGTAACACTCACACTCATGCACACTGACACTTGTGTCAGAGAACGTGCACACACACACACACACGCACACACACGCTGACTCAAACACACGTCTATTCTTGGGAGAGAAAAGGCCTCAAACGTGTGTGTGTGTGTGTGTGTGTGTGTGTGTGTGTGTGGCTGCCTGTGTGTGTGTGTGTGGGTGT
>CAAE01010538.1:72599-91391 GCA_000180735.1 Tetraodon nigroviridis | reverse complement strand
GGCTACCTGAGGCTATCTGAGGGTACCTGAGGCTAACAGGCTACCTGAAGCTATCTGAGGCTAACAGGCTACCTGAGGCTACCTGAGGCTAACAGGCTACCTGAGGGTACCTGAAGCTATCTGAGGCTAACAGGCTACCTGAGGCTATCTCAGGCTACCTGAGGCTACCTGAAGCTATCTGAGGCTAACAGGCTACCAGAGGCTACCAGAGGCTACCTGAGGCTATCTGAGGCTAACTGGCTACCACAGGCTACCTGAGGCTACCTGAGGCTAACAGGCTAACTGGCGGGTGCCTCCCCACCTCTCTGCAGATCATGCCTACTGTCCGAGAGGACTCAGGGTTCTTCTCCTGTCACGCCATCAACTCCTTCGGTGAGGACCGGGGCATCATCCAGCTGACAGTGCAAGGTAGCTCCTCGCGCCCCGTTAGCCGCCGCGGCTCAGAGCGGAGGTTCCATCCCCTCTAACGCGAGGCGGTGTCGCTGGCAGAGCCGCCGGACCCTCCGGAGGTGGAGATCCGCGAGGTGAAGGACCGCACCATCGCTCTGCGCTGGACCATGGGCTTTGACGGCAACAGCCCCATCACCGGATACGACATCGAGTGCAAGAACAAATCAGGTGGAGGCCGGCATTAGCCACGCTAATTAGCCAGTTACCGCTACAAAGCCTCCTCTCACCACCCGTGTCTCCTCTAGCGTCGTGGCTATCGGCCCAGGTGACCAAAGACGTGTCGCCGCAGCTGAACCAGGCCACCATCATCGACCTCCACCCCTCCTCCACGTACAACATCCGCATGGTGGCCAAGAACGTCATCGGCAACAGCAACCCTAGCAATGAGCTCACCATCACCACCGACGAAGCCGGTTGGTGCTTTATTTCCGCCGCCGCCAGTGTCCAGACAGATGTCCAGCAATTATCGGACGGTCGCTCTTAAACGAGGGCCGTCTGGGTTAACTCTGTTAGCTCTGAGTTAGCATCCTGTTGGCCGTAATCAACGCCCGTTTTCAGGCATTGGGGACTCAAATATAGTGGTAAAGTTGAAATCAGACAACGCTGCTGGGTGGGGGCGGGACTAGCTGGTTTCAAAGGGGCGGAGACTCGGACACGGTCAGAGCCTGGACAGCAGCACCACCCAGTGGCGCTGGCCAGAACAGCACGCTGAACCACGCTCTTGTGCAGCTCCTGACGGCCCCCCGCTGGACGTCACCCTGGAGCCCACCTCCCCTCAGAGCATCAAAGTGTCCTGGAAGGTGAGGCCCCGCCCCCAGGGAACGTGCTTGAAAGGAAGGCGTGCTCTTATCCTCCCCCTCCTCCTGCAGCCTCCTCTGAAGCACCTGCAGAACGGCGTGATCCGCGGCTACCAGGTGGGCTACAGGGAGTACAGCCCCGGCGGGAGCCACCAGTTCACCATCGTCAGCGTGGACACGCCTGGCGACACCACCGAGAGCCTCACGCTGGACGGCCTGAAGAAGTTCACCCAGTACAGCGTGGTGGTGCAGGCGGCCAACAGGGCGGGAACCGGGCCGTCCTCCCAGCAGGTGGTCACCCAAAACCCTGGAGGACGGTGAGGAGCCGCCACGATGGCTTCCAGGGAGAGGCTGCCCTCTGCTGGAGCCGCGTAAAACTACAAAGCTGATCAGGCGCTGAACGTGTCCTCTGATCGGGTGGTGCGGGGGGGCGGACCTCCGCTGCCGTTGACCTGTCCTCTCTGGCCTGTCCCCTGTGTCTCAGTCCCGTCTCGGACGCCCGACAACGTCCTGGCCGTGGCCAAGTCTCCTGAGGTCATCTCCGTCTCCTGGATGCCTCTGCCCAGAGAGGTCCTCAACGTCAACCTGCTGGGCTACAGGGTCATCTACTGGGCCAACCTGCCGGATGGAGGTACAGGCGCGCCTGCCGAAGTCACGTGACACCGCCGCCCCCACGTTTATCAATATTGGTGAACTACCGCAGTGCGGCGATAGAGGGCGCTGTTGTACCGTCTGAGTAGAAGACCGCAGTCGCAGAAGTGTGTCTATATTATTATTATTATTATTATTTAGATATTTTTTATATGTTTATGTTTATTCATCCAACAACGGGGAAATTGTGCTGTTCCAGCAGCGATTCAATAAAATTAGAACTACAGAAAAAAAAGGGAATAGAAATAGAATAGAGATGAAGGAAGATGTCAACTCTATATAGACATAGTAAAAATAGAACAAGGAGGAGGAAATACATTTACATATTTACAGTACATGTTAACATATTTATTATTTTTATTATTATTATCTGACTCGACCTTCGAAGCCAGCGTTTCCTGTCGTCTCTGCAGAACTGGGGGAAATCCGCAACGTGACGGCCGTGCAGCCGTCGCTGGAGCTGGACGGCCTGGAGAAGTACACCAACTACAGGATCCAGGTGCTGGCCTTCACCAGCGCCGGGGACGGCGTCCGCAGCGAGCAGATCTACGTCCGCACCAAGGAGGACGGTAGGACTCCCGGAGGCGAGCGGAGCCTCTTGACCTCCTTCCTGAGGCCTGCGCTCTTCTTCTGCAGTCCCTGGTCCTCCAGCGGGGGTGAAGGCCGCAGCCTCCAGCAGCTCCGCCGTGTTCGTCTCCTGGCTGCCTCCGCTCAAACTCAACGGCATCATCCGCAAATACATCATCTTCTGCTCCGACCTCCATCCCATGGTATTAAGTATTATTCACCAAGCTGCAGGTTCTAGCGGAGCTGCGCGGGTGCAGCCGGAGGTGGAGGCTGGTGCACCTGCAGTGACGGCCGGCGCTCTCTCTCTCTCTCTCTCTCTCTCCGTCCTCAGGTGATGAGCGAGTTTGAAGCCTCTCCGGACGCCCATTTCTACAGGATTCCCAACCTGGCCGGGAACCGACAGTACACCATCTGGGTGGTGGCCGTGACGGCGGCCGGGCACGGAAACAACAGCGAGAAGATCACGGTGGAGCCTCTGGCCAAAGGTAGGACCCCGCTGGGGGGTTGGAGCGCCGCCCTGGTGGCGGCGGCGTGCGTCTGAACCAACACCAAGCCTGGTTGTTCTTAGCTCCAGCCAGGATCCTGACCTTCAACGGGACGGTGACCACGCCCTGGATGAAGGACATCGTTCTTCCGTGCAAGGCTGTCGGAGACCCTCCGCCCACCGTCAAGTGGATCAAAGGAAGGTAGGGTGCGCACGCGCCGTCAGCACGCCGCGCGGCTAGCATCACCCTTGCATCGCCACCTTTGTTCCAGCGCTAACGGAACCCCGACCAACGTGTTGGTGGACGGCCGGCGCACCGTCCACGCTAACGGCAGCTTCTTCATCCGCACGGTGAAAGCGGAGGATTCGGGGAACTACAGCTGTGTGGCCGGCAACACCTGGGGCGGCGACGAGATCACGCTCAACCTGCAGGTCCAAGGTGGGCGCCGCCGCCTCCTCCTCCTCCTCCTCCTCCTCCTCCTCCTCCTCTTCGTCCTCCACCTCCTCTCCAACTAGCAGTAACTTTCCGGCTCTCCTCAGTTCCCCCCGACCAGCCCCGCCTCACCGTCACCAAGACCACGACCACATCAATCACGTTGTCATGGATACCTGGAGACAACGGAGGGAGCTCCATCCGAGGTCAGTGGTGGAGAACACACACACACACACACACAGATGCACCACACCAGACGTCTTACATCTGCTTCATGCGACAGACGGGCATGCAAATACGTACGTCCCCCCTCAGCTGGGACCAAAGTCACAATCTTCTCCTTATCTGCTCTTCTGAGCTCGGATTAAGTGTTTGCCTTATTCAACCTGCTCACCATCCATGCCATCCATCTCTCCCTCTCTCTCTCTCTCTCTCTCTCTCACACACACACACACACACACACACACACATACACACACACCTCCCTGTGGTTGGGACAAGAAACACATACAAGAGCACAGGTGGAAAACACTAAAATACAGACTTCTGTCTATGCTAGGCTAACTAAGGCTAGCAGACACCTGTTTGTGGCGACACCAGTGTTGCCCTCATGTGCTGAACACTGGTGCTCCTCCCCCAGGCTACATCCTGCAGTACTCCGAGGACAACAGCGAGCAGTGGGGCAGTTTTCCCATCAGCCCCAGCGAGCGTTCTTACCGCCTGGAGAACCTCAAGTGCGGAACCTGGTACAAGTTCACGCTGACGGCCCAGAACGTGGTGGGCCCCGGGCGCATCAGCGAGATCATCGAAGCCAAGACCCACGGGAAAGGTAACCGCTGCGGCCACCAGGAGGCGGGGGGCGTGGCTACCCGGCAGACGCACAGTCACCTTTGGCGTCTCTCCCCCTCAGAGCCGCAGTTCGCCAAAGAGCACGAGCTCTTCACCAGCATCAACTCCACCAGGGCCCGGCTCAACCTGGCCGGCTGGAACAACGGCGGCTGTCCCATCACCTCCTTCGTCCTGGAGTACCGGGCGGTGGACTCCAGCACGTGGACCAGCGCCCAGCGCACCTCGCTCACCAAGAGCTACGTCCTCTACGACCTGCAGGAGGCCACCTGGTACGAGCTGCAGATGAAGGTCACCAACAGCGCCGGCTCGGCGGAGAAGAAGGCCGTGTTTGCCACGCTCAACGCGGACGGAAGTGAGTCTCTGGAGCTCTGGTCCTCCCGCCCCGGAGGCGCCGCGTTAGCCCTAGCCTAGCGAAACGGCCACAGTCCCCCTCACGGAGGTGCTTGTTTCAGGTACCATCCCTCCGCTCCTGAAGACAGGAGACCCCATCTCAGACAACATGTCAGGCAGCGGCGGGCTGAAGATGGTGGTGACCATCACCTCCGTCCTCGTGGTCGCCATTCTGGTCTTCATCATGCTCATGGTGCTGAAGAGGAGGAGGAGGGAGCAGAGGCTGAAAAGGCTCCGAGGTGAGTGGAGATGACCTCACAGTTGCCCCACCTTCACCTCTATGATGAAGATTATTATCAAAGAGTTTTAGGAACTTGTGAAGAATGTAGCTAAGCTCGGCCTAGCTCGTTATCGCAACCATTAACAGAACAAAGGAAAGGAACAAAGGAACTAGATATGTGTCCAAGAAGAAGAAGAGGCTGAGTTGATGGAAGCCCACCTGTAACCATGTGATCAAATGTGTTTGCAGATGCCAAGAGCCTGGCTGAGATGCTAATGAGGTAGGCGTCCCTCTGCTGTCCGTCCCTCCGTCCGTCCCTCCGTCCGTCCCTCCGTCTGGGTGTCTGGTTTCCTTAGTTCCTCAGTTCCTCTCTTCTTCCTCTCGGCAGTAAAAACACACGCACGCCCGACACGGTGAACAAGCAGCAGCAGACGCTGCGGATGCACATCGACATCCCCAGAGCTCAGCTCCTCATCGAGGAGCGAGACACCATGGAGACCATCGGTAGCTCCTCTTTCCGCGTCCCTCAGAGCCGCTGACGGGTGGACGCTGCTCTCCTGACGCTGTCTGTCCGTCCGTCCGTCCCTCAGATGACCGGTCCACGGTGCTGCTGACCGACAACGACTTTGGGGAGACCAACAAGCAGAAGTCCTCCACGGTGACGCACACGGTCCACTACCAGTCCCTGTCCCAGGCCACCGGACCGCTGGTGGACGTGTCCGACGCCAGGCCAGGAACCAGTGAGTCCCACCACTGTCAGTGCTCAGCCTTTCTTTCCTTTACTGCTAGTGTGGCTGTGGTCGTCCTGTCCTCCTCCTCCTCCTCCTCCTCCTCCTCCTCCTCCTCCTCCTCCTCCTCCTTCTCCTCCTCACTGTGTGTTAGCTGTGCTCACAAGCTAATGTTTCGGCAACAAACGCTCCATTATTCCCTGTTTCCCCGTCCGAAAGCGCCTTTTTTATTACTTTTTTTTTTAGACAGTTGCCGTACTGTCACTCATTCTCAAAACACACTTAATTAGGTTTTTTTTGTTTTAGTGACAGAAGGTGTGTGTGAGCACGTGCACAGAACAGGATTTGATGCACAAGTGTCTGGAGCGCTCGTTAGTTCTCAGAGGATGCGTTTCACACGTTCCCGGTTGGGTCCGAACCTGGCGTGAACACCAGCTAGGCTCACACTGACTCATACAGCTCTGCTAAACGCTGCTCTCATTGGTTCTGGTCCTGGTCCTGGTCCTGGTCCTGGTCCTGGTCCTGGTCCTGGTCCTGGTCCTGGTCCTGGTTCCAGTCCCACAACTGGATCTGAGTGGTCGTACTGATCAGTAAAGCAGAGGGGGGCAACCTGAGGCCCGGGGGTCACGTGTGGCTCGGTGAACTGTTAAATCCGGCCCTCAGAGCCTTCACAATCATTCCTCCAAACGAAGAGGGTCATCAAACTGATTGGTTAGAAAACGGTTCAGACCCCTCCTTCAGCTAGCATGCTAACATGTCCTCTCAGGAAGGTGGGGCCAAACATTATTTGGAGCTTCATCATCCACCTCTAGTTAGCCTGGTTTACAGGCCCGTAAACCAAAATCCCCGACCCAAGGTGGCCCCTCGGGCTGAATAATATAATAACATCATGCTAAATGCTTTTAAATCCTTTGATCTGTCTCGTCGCACGGAAGTTGTTTTTACACTTTAATACCTCCGTTGCCACATGTGCCCTCAGATCCAACAGCCCGACGCACTGCCAAGGCCGGTCCGGCCACCGCGCGCAGCCGCTACGCTAGCCAGTGGACCCTGAACCGGCCCCACCCCACTAGCTCCTCCCACACCCTGACCACCGACTGGAGGCTCCCCACGCCGCGCGCCACGGGCTCCGTGGACAAGGAGAGCGACAGCTACAGCGTCAGCCCCTCACAGGACACAGGTGGAGCAGACACATGCGCGCGCATGCACGGCTGCAGGAGTAGCAGCAAGTGATCCTTTTCTGTGTGTGTGTGTGTGTGTGTCAGACCGTGCACGCAGCAGCATGGTGTCCACCGAGAGCGCCTCCTCCACCTACGAGGAGCTGGCCAGAGCCTACGAGCACGCCAAGATGGAGGAGCAGCTCCGCCACGCCAAGTTCACCATCACCGAGTGCTTCATCTCCGACACGTCCTCCGAGCAGATGACGGCCGGCACCAACGACTACACCGACAGCCTCACCTCCAGCACGCCCTCCGAGTCGGGCATCTGTCGCTTCACCGCCTCTCCACCCAAACCGCAGGACGTCAGCCGGGTCATGAACATGGCCGTGCCCAAGGCGCACAGACCCGGTGAGGACGCCTCCACCCGAGGGGGCTGGGTTGGGGTCCGGGTTAGGGTCCAGAGGGGATTTACTACAGGACCGCGTTGCAATCCCGAGGCCCACCACCAGAGGGCGCACCCGCCCCGGTTGGGTTTCTTTTCTTTTTTTGGAAGGTAAAAGAGGAAGGGATCTTGATTCTGGTGTTCGTGTTCAAGCACAAACACGCAGGGCTGAGTGAAGAGCTAGAGGTGGAGCCGTGGGTAAACACCACGCCGTCACCTCCAGGCCTGCGGTGGTGCCTGGTGAGGCTTCCTGGCACGTGAGACGCCGTTGGTCCCATCCCATCAGCCGAGGAGCTCAGACGTGAACCTTTCAAAGGCCCTGATCCAAATACCTGCAGTGAATGCTACCGTCTCTGGGGGCAGCTTTCTTTGGGTGACGGAAACCATGGCGACGTGTTTGTGACCAGCGACTGTCTTGTCTTCCCAGCAGGAGAACTGGCGCATCTCCCGCCCTACCTGCGCATGGACTTCCTGCTGAACCGTGGCGTCCCGCTGGCCGCTCGAGGTGGAGGGGTGAGCGGCGGCGGAGGAGGAGGAGGAGGAGGAGCGGCTGGAGCTGGAGCTGGAGCAGCGGCGGCGGCAGCAGTCGGAAGCGCTGCTACAGGAGAAACGAGAGGAGGAGGAGCAGGAGGAGCCGCAGGAGGAGCCGTGGGCCAGACCTGCCTGGAACCGCAGAGAAGCCGCACCCTGAAAAGGCCGCCGCCCCTGGAACCCACCCCCATGGAAGTGCCCACGCCCAGGGAGGTGCAGCAGTGGCAGCCGGGAACTGCCTCCACCCTCCCCCACAGGGATGCGCGGGAGCGCGGGGAGGCCCGGGGCGAGGTCCGGGCAGAGATCTCCTCCTCGGGGGACCTGGTCCAAGCACAGGCTGCCAAGCTCAGCACCTCCCAGGAGTCGCTGCTGGACTCCAGAGGACACCTGAAGCAGAGCAGCAACCCCTACGCCAAGTCCTACACGCTGGTATAACCCACGGAGGAGGGCGCAGCCCCGCCGCAGCCCCGCCGCAGCCCCGCCGTGGAGCCTTGTCCACCACACAACCCTTGTACATAGAGCCCTTCCTGACATGCGTCTGAGGTGGTCGCTTTTCTTTCAGCCTGTCTTTCTTTCTTGCTTTCTTTCTTTCTCTCTTTGCTTTCCTTCCTTCTCACTCTTCTCTGTTGCTTTTGCACTTTTTCATTCTGATGGAGTTCCTGTTTTTATTTTCTACTCGAGTATTCTTTTACTCTAAAGTGACGCCACTTGAGGATTGCCAAAAGGGTTTATTTAAAAATCTGAGAGAGAAAAAGAACTATGGAGTTTATAACGAGGACTATTATATTCATTATAATTATTGCTATTATTATTATAGAAAAACACAAAATATCTAAAAAAAGAGGCGGGAAAAAGGGGGGAGGACTGATATTTCTGTAGGAAAACATTCTTTTCTTTATTTATTTTCTTTTATTGTCGCAAGTGTGATGACATGTTTGGAGTTTTAGCACCACAAAGAGCCGGAGAGGAGAAAAGAGGAGAAAAAAGAGGAGAAAAGAGGAGGAGAGGACAGGACGGCAACGCCCGCCAGTCGTTGCGTTTCCCAGCCTTCCTGACGACTGCATGGCGACCGGTGCGGAATGCTGGAAACCCAAAAAAAAAAAAGGATTTTTTTTGTCACACTATGAAATTATACAATGTGAATATATATAAAGAGATCACTTTTATTTGTGGATATTATGGGGAAAATGATTTGGTTAATAAAGTCTTAGTCATGTTTGCACACTCCTGACTTTGTTCACGTCGCTCCGGCCTGGCGCCCTGTTTTGGGATGGGTTCCGCTATCCCCGGCTGCCATAGCAACCAGTCGGTGACCAGCCCCGACCGGGACGGGTGTGTTCTCCATCTCCATCCGTGTTACACCAGCTGGATGTCAATCAGAGGACCTATTTTGTCCGGCGGAGGTTGTGATCGGCCTCGGCGCTTCTCCTGGGAAGACGTCTGTAGGTTCTCAACCCTCCAGGTCCTCGGTGGTCTTGTTCAGTTTCCTCGGCCCGATTTAACTTTGCGACTTTATTAGTGTCACTGTGAGCTCCGGAGAAACTCCGTTTTATCCCAGTTGTGTTGTGAAGCTGGAGGCCGAAGAACAGAAGCTCCTCCTGAGTTCTGTCTCCTCGGGGACGCTTGGAGACCGTTTAAACGCTCTTCATTGTCGTCCCTTCATCACGAAGGGCCCAGATCTTCCCTGCTGCCTCCTCACCACAGGCCTCCACTCACTCCTTCTACCTTCCTGTCACTCCTTCTACCTTCCTGTCTTCCCTCTGTCCGCTCCGGCTTTCTTCCCAAGATCAGCAGCTCTCCTCGTCCTCTCAGGTGGACTTTGAGCTCCATCGCTCCATCACTCCCAACGAAGGAGAAGAACCTTTCCAGAGCTTCTCTGTCCACAGTTCTGACGGATGTGAGGAGGTTTCTAAACACAGCTGGAAGCGTCTGAGCACTCCAGCGGCTTCTCATGGACACGCCTTTGCTGCCTGGTTGGACAGAAATGTGACCGCCTCCACCCCCAGCCCCACCTCCACCTCCGCCCTCGGCTGACCGGTTTTCTCCGAAAATAAGATCAGAAAAATGACCTCAAATAAACTCATCGTCTAAACATGCAGAGCAAAAGTACAGAAGGAGAAAGAAGGAAAATACATAAAAGTCCTAGAGAAAATGATAAGGCTGGATGCTGTCTTTGGTCTTTAGTCTGTGGTTTCTGGTCTCTGGTCTCTGGTCTGTGGTCTTTGGTCTTTGGTCTTTGGTCTTTGGTCTTTGGTCTCTGGTCTCTGGTCTCCGGTCTTTGGTCTGTGGTCTCTGATCTCTGGTCTTTGGTCTCCGGTCTTTCGTCTCTGGTCTCTGGTCTCTGGTCTTTGGTCTGTGGTCTTTGGTCTCTGGTCTCTGGTCTCTGGTCTTTGGTCTGTGGTCTGTGGTCTTTGGTCTTTGGTCTTTGGTCTCTGGTCTCCAGTGTTTGGTCTCTGGTCTCTGGTCTCTGGTCTTTGGTCTGTGGTCTCTGGTCTCTGGTCTCCGGTCTCCGGTCTCCGGTCTCCGGTCTCCGGTCTTCGGTCTGTGGTCTTTGGTCTTTGGTGTCTGGTCTCTGGTCTCTGGTCTCTGGTCTCTGGTCTCCGGTCTTTCGTCTCTGGTCTCTGGTCTCTGGTCTTTGGTCTGTGGTCTCTGGTCTCTGGTCTCTGGTCTCTGGTCTCTGGTCTCTGGTCGCTGGTCTCTGGTCTTTGGTCTCCGGTCTTTGGTCTGTGGTCTTTGGACCAGATTAACTCCAAACACTGATCAGCTGATTATTGCTGGAGATATTAAAGTATAGCTTTTGTGAAGGCTTTAGTGTCAGAGAAGCTCCTTTGTTTCCTGGTCCAGGTTTATCAGCCGTCTCTTTCACACAGGTCCACGTGTGAACGGTCACCTGGTGAGTCACAGACACTCCTGTGATCCAGTCAGCAGGCTAGAGACAGGAAGCCAGACTGGAACCCTGGAGCACTAGCCATCTAGTACATCCCATCATTCTGCAGGCAGAAATGAGGCAGAAACCAGGCAGATCAGAGAGAAAAGGTGGTGATGGGGCAGAAGTCCAGCTTCCTCTTTCATGTAGAAACAATGTCATGTAAATAATGTTTGCGCTCGTTCTATTTTTCATCACTAAAGTGTTGAGAACACATCCGTTTGCTAGCAAACAGGAACCTTTAATGAGCTTTCAAAGAGTCAGCTGGTCTCTGTCCAGGAGAACCTTCAGGCGCAGCAGCCAGGCGGGTTCTCCTCATCGCTCCTGCAGACTTGTGGCCTGTTCGCGGGGTCAGAGGTGGAAAAACCAGGCAGCCGAGCAGCAGGAACAACTGGACAGATGCTAACAGGAAGTAGTGGTTTCTGGTTCTCCAGAGTGAAGGAAGTGGGTGGGGAGGTGGGCGGGGGCTAGTTTCCCAACTACAGCATGATGGAGCGGAGACAAAGCTGAGAGGTCAAAGGTGGGCGGGCCCACTGAGGTTGCTAAGTAACAGTGACGAGGGGAGGTGAGCTCAGACGGAATGGGATGCTAGCTAGCGCTGCTCCGGTACGGACCGCTGAGGTCTGCTGGTACCCACCCGGTCCTGCTGCTTCCCCGAACCCACCCGGGTCAGCCGGGACGTCCCACAGCGTCTTTAGGCATCTCTGCCCACAGCTCACCCGCTTCACACACACACACAGACACACACACACACCCTCAGCAGTAGCAGCAGGGATGTGATGGTTCCTCCTCAGGACCTGTGGAGGAGCTACTGGTGGTACTGGGAGGGGTGTCTTTGATGTAGCCGGGGCTTCGTCCTTCAGTCTCCACCTGCAGCTGGAGGAGAAACGCGCACACGCTTCCAGACAGAGTCTTTATTTATTCAAGGGACAGCGACACACAGGTTTGACGTCACCATGCAGGTAGGAAAAGGCCGGCTGAGGTGTCCAGGCAGGACGCTGCGCTGTTCGCTGGGAACAGTCGCAGCAGGAAGGAGGAGGAGTATAAAAAGAGGTTCTACACTTGTGTTCTACACCGCACACAACTACTACAGGAGGGTGAGGGTCACAGACAGGTCACATGACTAACAGGCGTTTCGCATCCACCCCGCCCCCCCACCGCAGCCTGCACTTGCAGCAGGTCTGGGTTTACATGCAAATGTCACAGCGCCGCCTGGCCTCCAGCCCCCGACGCTCCGCCCACTAGGACTTCTCATCGCGCTTCTTCTTCTGGAACTTCCTGAACTGGGACTGGATGGTGACGGCGGCCTTCTTCGTCTCCGGGTCCTCCATGTCGATGTCAAAGTCCTCGGGGACGTTGGACTTGGACACATCTGGAAGGGAGAGGGGAGTCGTGAGCAGGAGCAGGAGCAAACCCGTCATCAGAGACCCGCCTCTGCTGCCCCTGGTGGTGGGGGGCGGTATAGGCCTTCAACCGTCCCCCACAGAATGAAAAATGAAAACGTCCAACCATTTTTGCTAACTTTTCCCGTCTGTTTTGTTTTATTAGGGAATGTGTCCACGTGATTGGCTCCTGAGCTTTGGAGGTGGTTTATGACTAAAAAAGGTCAAAACTTTAGAAATACTGCATTTTTTATTGGAAAGGAAAGCCTGATGAGAGAAATGAGAGACTGAAACACTTCTGGTTAACTGTTATCTAAGCGGAGGATGGGGGGCCGGGCGGGGGGGGGGGGGGGGGGGGGGGGGGGGGGGAAAAAAAAGGGGGGGGGGGGGGGGGGGGGGGGGGGGGGGGGTTTTGGGGGGGGGGGTGGGTTTGGGGTTTGGGGTTTGGGGGGTGGTTTTTTGGGGTTTGTTTTGTTTGGGGGGGTTTTTTTTTGGGGGGGGGTTTGGGGGTTTTTTTTTTGGGGGGGGGGGGGTTGTGGGTGGGGGTGGGTTTGGGGGTGTGGGGGGGGGGGGGTTTTTTTTGGGGGGGGGGGGGGGGTTTTTTTGTTTCTGGGGTTTTGGGGGGGGTTGGGGTTTGTTTTTGGGGGGGGTTTTTTTTTTTTTTTGGGTTGATACTTTTGCCATTTATTTTGGTTTTTTTGTCGCTCGCTGCGGTTTCTGTGAAATTTTTTATATTTGAGAGGTTTTTGGTAGCTTTTTTGGAAGCCGCTGGAATTGGTTTCCCTGGGATTCACGCGAGGGGGGGGGCTCCGGGCCCAAAGCAGGAACTGATCTAATTCTTCAATCTGCTCTGGAGCAGAGCTGAGCAGCGTGGCGGTAATCCCAGAAAAACCAATCCCAGCTGCTTCCAGCAAGGCTGCTTTCATCCTCTCAGTGATGAGGAATTTCATCTGAAACCTCATGGAGCCTCCAAACGGCTGAGAGTCAGTCTGGATGAGATCAGACCGAAGCAAACGAGCATCGAGGCTGGAAACCAGCAGATCGCAGCTGCTTCCCCTCCTCCGCTGGACTCTGGTGGCCCAGGCGGAGGGCTGAGGGAGCTGCTGCGACCCTCAACTCAGAACCACGTTAGCTCCAACGTTTCATCCGCTGAAGAAAATCCATTTCAGGGAGGAAAAAGAAAAAAAAAAAGAAAGAAAAGAGGACTCGAAGCAGAAGCATTTGGGTTTTTTAGTGTTTCGGCATCACAGCAGACGGCTGAAACGCAGGAGAAGGATGGATGGAAGGATGAAAGCTCGGCCCACAGACAGCCACGGGATCGATGGCTAGCGCCCGCTAGGGTGTTAGCGTTCTAGCTTTTGTTCTGCTTTCGGGAGGAAGGTGATTTGGACTCAGACGCGACAATTTGAGAAAAAGCGGATGAACCCGAGGTGGGATGTTGAAAGGAGGTGTGCGGATGCCACTGCTAGCTCAGCAGCTTGTGTGGTTCCACACATCTGCTGCTTCTAGCACCTCCAGAGGGTGTGTTAGCATCGCTAGCAGAATCCCTGTTGTTTTAGTGTGACCGTTCCAACGACACCGAGCTCAACGTGATTTGTGAGGCGCTCGCTGTGTCGAGCCCGGCTTAATTTCCCTCAGGACTGGAGTGGTGGGGGCACTCCGCTCCGTCTCGGTCCAGATCATCAGCGAGCCAGAGCGGCAGACGCTCGTAGTTCAGATCGGACCATCAGACGAGGATTAGAACCTCTAAATTCCTGATTACACTCCCTCATTACACCCCTCAGAGGGGAACATCTGATGAAAAACGGACAGAAAAGTGTGTGTGTGGTGTGTGTGTGTGTGTGTTTGTGTGTGTGTGTGTGTGTGTGAACTCCTGGTTTTCACCTTGTTCCCCAGGGGTCTTGTTGGAGGCAGCAGCAGCTCCAGGTCCTTGTCTCTGTGACACAGAAACAGACACGTTCAATCAGCGAAGGAACAACTGATTTGTTACAGTCAAAGCTGACACTACAGCTAGCATGCTAGCTGAAGGGAAGGGGGGGGGGGGGTTGCCCAGCTCCACCTCTACTGGGCTTCACTTAGGTCAAATTCCTAATATTTCCTCCTAGAATTGACCAGACTCACATCCCACCAGCTGGTAATTAAGCTCATAATGAGAAGGTGTCACCATCATCACGATCACGGTGAAGGCAGCATCAGAGACGTGAAACGAGTGGAGTTCAGATGAAACCCAACCGAGGTCCTAAGTGGGGACATGATGGAGCAAAGGTGGGTCAGTGGACCATAAACCCCCACCCTCACCCCGACCACGCTGCTTGAGCAAACAGACTGGAACTCGGAGCGGCTGATGAGTCAAAGGTCAGCGATTTTCACTTTCTTCTTCTGAAAACAGACAGGAAGTGATAACCACTCGTTCTGGGACTAAATCCTCCCATTAATTACAGTTTCGCTGTCTCTGTCTTGGACTTGTGCGGTTGAGGGCCGGCTGGCAGACAGCCTGTCGGCCTGGGTGGGCGTTGTAGCGGCGCGAGCAAAGGAGGAGGTACGGCAGGAGGAGGAGGAGGAGGATCGATCCCCACCTCTGCAGTGAAGATGTGCTGCTACCAACGCCGACAGCGGCAAGATTGATGACAGCAATCAGCTCCTTCCTCCAGTCAGGAGGGGAAAAAAGCTCGCAGCATCTGGCCCGGAGCCATTAGAGCATCACGGCGGTCAAAAATGCGCGTGCAGACGAGTCCACCCGGTCTGAGCTCCGAGCAGGCAGCCTGGGGCCCCATCCTGCTCCATCAGCCCAGAAAAACGGGAGAAATGGACCCCGATGAGGAGACGGGTGGCTTCAGGTCAACCGCTCATCTTCTGCTCCGCAACGTCTGGCCTCAGTCTGCAGGAGGACCCTCCTCCACGTTTGACACGTTCCACTGAACGCAAAGGAGTTGTCATGGTAACGAGCCGCTAGCGCGGCGTGCTACTGTATGTGGTGGTGGGGGTGTCGGCCCCCAGCGACTGGTGCGGAAGGCCGGGGCCCTTTGACAGAAAGCCTGGTGCTGCGTCGTCTCCGCCCAGCTCCGCGCTCAGCATCTTTAATCCGGCGCCTGGCGCAATTTTGAAACAGCATCTGGCCGCTTTCATGCTGCCGCCAAACACGGGCAGCATCAAAGCGCCTCAAAAACAAGCTAGCTGGAGTAAAAACCATGGCCAGGCAGGAAAAAGAGGAAGAACCGTAGGAGGAACCTCTCCAGGAGCCTGGACAGGCCCTCGCAGGTTAGAACCTGGCACTGAGGAGCAACTGCAGCACGAGGAGGCGCAGCGGGAGGGAGGTGAGTGTGAAGCTCAACCGTGGTCCAGACGAAGGCACAGAGCAGACAAACAACCACGAGGCTGTGACAGAGAAATGCTGCGAGAAGCAGGACAAGCAGAAACACACACACACACACACACACACACACACACACACATCCAGGGAAGTACAAAGAGATTCTGCAGTGAGGAGTTACTGAATTGGCAGCGTTTCAGTTCGGCCTTTAACCTCTTTGACAGTTTAGTTTATGTAACTACTGTTGGAGCTCATTCAGATGAGTGGTCTGCACACACACACACGCACACATGCACGCGCGCGCACACACACACACATGCATGCACACGCATGCGGAGCACTTGGGGTAAAGAGCACCCTCCACTTCACACCCACTGCCTGCACACGGAGGATGAGCAAGTTGGTTTCTGAAGATGTGAAGAGGCAGATGGAGAGCGAGAGAGAGAGAGAGAGAGGGAGAGAGAGAGGGAGAGCGAGAGAGAGAGAGAGAGAGGGAGAGAGAGGGAGAGAGAGAGGGAGAGAGAGAGACAGGATGAAAAGTGGACCTTGGTGTTTATTGTGCAAGGGTTCGGTGGAGCAGCTGAGTGTCCCAAAGCCAGCAGGAGAAAAGATTTGGGTCCTTCTGTGAATCCAGTGAGGACCATTCTGTGACTCCAGTGAGGACTCCAGTGGGGACTCCAGTGGGGACTCCAGTGGGGACTCCAGTGGGGACTCCAGTGAGAACCAGTGGGGACTCCAGGGGGGACTCCAGTGGGGACTAGTGGGGACTCCAGGGGGGACTCCACTGGGGACTCCAGTGGGGACTCCAGGGAGGACTCCAGTGGGGACTCCAGTGGGGACTCCAGTGGGGACCAGTGGGGACTCCAGTGGGGACTCCAGTGGGGACTCCAGTGAGGACCAGTGGGGACTCCAGGGGGGACTCCAGTGGGGACACCAGTGGGGACCAGTGGGGACTCCAGTGGGGACTCCAGTGGGGACTCCAGTGGGGACTCCAGGGGGGACTCCAGGGGGGACTCCAGTGGGGACTCCAGTGGGGACTCCAGTGGGGACTCCAGGGGGGACTCCAGTGGGGACTCCAGTGGGGACTCCAGGGGGGACTCCAGGGGGGACTCCAGTGGGGACTCCCTGGCCTCCGTCCAACCGCTCGGTTGGGGGGGCTGAAATGATCAGAACCATTTTTCAATCGGCTGCTTTTCGTTTTTTGCAAACTGGTGGTGAAAATGTTTGACAGGTTCTGGAGGAAGACGAAGGAGGCGGTGTTGAGTCATCCCTTCTTCAGGCGTCGGATGCTACTACTCAGAGGGAGACGTGATGTCCTGGCAGGACCTTCTCCTCCGTTTTTCTGTCCTCCTTGTTACCTCAGATCTGATGAAGGTGAAGAGGTGTCCAATGTGTCCGACTTCCCAAAATAGAAGAAAGCGAATCCCTCAGCCTGAGGCTAACAGAAGGGTTGGATGTGCATCTGTTTAACCATGAGCTGAATCTCAATCCCAAATTCCCGGTTGGGAATTTGGACGCGGGTCACCGACGCCTCCAAACCGGATCAGAATGTTGACCCGGTTCGGCTGTTGAGACCAACCCGATACTGCGCATCCCAAAAGCTTCTTATCTTGGTAATCTGGAATAACAGTAATCGTGGCTAACGCAAAACCCTCGCTGCTGCTCCATCAGCAGACTGGTCACCACGGAGACGGCGCCGCCTGCCAGGAGCCGGGCGACCCAGATAGAGGCTGGGTCTGCTTTAGTGGGCCAAGCGGCAGGAGAGCAGCTCCGCAGATGAACCTGGAGGAGCGAGGTGTTCAAATTAGGAGCTCATTAGGAGGAGCCACAGCTGGTGGCGCCCCAGCGGAGGCTGCTGGAGGCCAGGCCACCGCATCCGACCCCAGTCCGGACGCATTCCCAGCTCCGCAGACATGTTCGTGTGATGGTTTGGTGGGGAAACTTTGGTGTGCAATTAAGAATTTAACAGGCAGAAGTAGGCCAGACAATTCAAGCAGAAAAGAACAGGAAGTCAGGAGCTCTGCAGAAGAGCAGAGAAACTGCACGGGTGCAGGACGTGGCAGCAGCATCAGCGTGGGTCCAAGTCTGACCAGACTGGTCCTCAGAGGCAGCGTGCTGCTCTGGAGAATCCTCCGATTCTTCCCCTTTATGTGTTTCCTTCTGCGGTAGGAGCCTCTCCTGAGGTAGATCTGCAGCAGCAGCTGCAGCCGCCGCAGCAGCCGCAGCAGCGACGGCGCTCTGCTAGATCCAGACCTTCCACTCAACCCTGGCGAGCCGGATTCTGCTGACTGGGCTGAAGTCTGCAGCTTGTTGTCCTGTATTAACAAGCACCCTCGCAACCCAGCCGGTTGGTCCGGAAGGACCGCTGAGACGGCTGGCACGGAAGAGATGAAACCGCCAGCAACTGGTTGATCAGCAGGAGCAGTAAACAACCAGCTCGTCAGCCTCCTAAATAACATGTCAATCGAAGACAGCTATGTGTGTGTGTGTGTGTGTGTGTGTGTGTGTGTAATTAAGGCCCCAGCACGCAGTCCAAAACCCTGTTTGCATCTTGTCACTTAAGCCCCCGAGCTGCGAGAGGGCGCCGCATGAAGTGGTTTGCGGCGCTGCAGCGGAGTCAGTCGCCCTCCCTGGTTCTGCATGTGACAGAGGTGGAGTCACATGACAGAGCGCAGCTTCGTTACTCTCAGCTGGGGAAGCAAACGTGATGAGAATCGACTCGGGGACCAGGAGGAAGCTGCTAGCGCTAGCCGCAAGTGCTGTAGGTCAGGTAATGATCAGCCAGGTGAGATGGAAACACACACCTGGACATGTGACCAGGACACACACACACACACACACACACACACACCCCTCTGATCCACCTGATGGTCATGATTAATCAGGAAATCACATCTTTCAAGTAGCTCGGCTGAACTCTGGCTCTGGCTCAAAGGAGCCAGAGCAGCTTTTCATTGGTTCATGTGAAAGGAGGATGAGGATGAGGATGAGGAAGAAGAGGAAGAAGAACTTGGTGGGTTTAGAAGGCAGAAACCTGCGAGCAGACCCGCTTCTGGCCCAGCTGCTCTGTCAGCTTTCTGGGACCTTTTTGTCCTGGGTCATGAGACCCACTGAGCAGAAGGTTCTTCTGGGCGAATGAACGGAAGAACTCATCCTGTCACCACCTTCTCTGGAGATGAAGAGTCTCCCGAGGTTTCAGGGTTTTTCATCAAAGAAATCCCCTCTGGATGGTGCAAAAGCAGGACATCTGTCCGTTTCCTGCAAATGGTACAAATACGGGCGACGGAAGGCAGCTGGTGAGAGGAGCACAGAAGAAGAGAAGAAGAGAAGAAGAGGAGGAGAGGAGGAGAGGAGGAGAGCGAGGAGAGCGAGGAGAGCGAGGAGAGCGAGGAGAGGCGCAGGGAGGGAGGTGTGATGGAGCTCTCAGATCAGCTCTGAGGACAGAACAGCGAAGCCGCTCTGGCTCCTGATG
>CAAE01010538.1:47599-67599 GCA_000180735.1 Tetraodon nigroviridis | reverse complement strand
GCTTTGTTCCCTTCCTGTAACTCTGTGGGGCTCATTTTCCTAAAAGCTGTTATCCTCCAACAGCATCTGCTCCAGGAGGATACTTGGTTTCCTTAGAAGAGGAAAAAGAGTTTCAAATTAAATATGAAAACGTCTGATGGTGATGAGGAGCCTTGACCTCCTGACAGAAAGACCTGCAGAAGTAAATGATGACGATGATGATGATGGAATCACAGCCAGACTGGGCCATTCCCAGAGCGACGTGCAGCGGTTCCAGGAGGAACGTTGGAGTCAGCAGAGCAGTCCGGCGTGATGAGTCAGTGCTTAACGAGCGCCGCCTGACGACCCTGGTTCCTGTGACATGATTGGAATCTTGTTGAGCAGATTAGCCAAAGCACAACTTTATGAGACATGAAAGTGCTGAAGCAAGCCTGAAGGGAAAAGGCCCTGGCAGCGGGAGGCCACTTCGCTGATGGCCCATCAATATCTGTTAGTGGGAAAGCCATTCATCACTCCAGCCTCCAGCAGCCACCCCAGGGGAGGAGGAGGAGCACCAGGAGGAGGAGGAGGAGGAGGAGGAGGAGCACCAGGAGGAGGAGGACGGCCCCTCCTGAAAGCACTTTACAAATATTAAAAATGGGGCTTTTTATTAGAACTGTTAGGTGTATTTCTTCTTTTTTTTATTGGAACTAAACCGTTTTCTGTTAAAGGTTTGAAACCAGCATCTGTCTGTGAATGACGTTTACATTAGCACAGCCGAACCTGGAGGCTAACGAAGAGCCTTTGGGCGAAAACTGCCTGTGCTGCAGAAATATCCAGGTTCACGTGGTTTTTTTTACTTTATAAGAAGTAAATGAGTTCAACAGAGTTAAAGAGAGAAAATCCACCCTGGGCTACATTTTCAGGTTTCTGGGTCTAAAACAAATTCTACCAGAATCTTCTGCCTTTTATTTTATTTGTCACCCTGTCAGACCGTTCAGCCTCAAACCCTCTGAAAAGAGGTGCAGGAGCCGTCGTTTCTGCACTACCAGCCTCACCAACAGCTCCATCCACCAGGCCGTGAGACAGCCAGCAGGACCAGCAGGCTGGCAGGAGTCCAGGAAGACACCCGAACCCTGCATTTACAACCTGGGGCTACCCCACAGTACCCTACCTCTAAATGCACACAGTGGGAACACTCAGGTCTTGTCTTGTCATACTTTGTTATGTCGGTGGTTCTGGGTAAAAGTAGCCTTAAGATATTAGCACTTTATGTAAACTTAGAGATCAGCATTTGTCTTGTGCATCTGCATCTACTGTTGTCCGAGTCTACGGATGGGATGGTGAGAAACGTCATTTCGATTCCTTTGTTTGTCAAGTACATGTGAAGAAATTGACAAATAGAAATTGACTTCACTTGACTATTAGCATGTTATCTGTATTGGCTAGCACATAACTAGTTGGTTTTTACATTACCTTTATTACAGTATTAGTAAAGTGAAACTAAACCCCCAAACCACCTTTTTCATTAATTCTACTCCAAGTCTTGACGTTTCAGTTCAAGTATTTGAATTTGGCGCATTTACTTGTAAAAGCGCTAGAGTGACTGGCCCCTGTGGGTTGAAACCCCGCTAGCGCAGTGGAATTTTGCCAGCTGTAGAGCTCTACCAGCCATTGGACACCTGCACAGGTAAATGGACGGGTCCTGTAACATCAGCTGTACATCCTCTTCACCTGATTTGCCTTAAAAAAAAAGCCTTGGAGGGGAAATTAAAAAGAAAATTGAAGAACTAACAAAGAATTTACAACTGTGTCTCTAAGAACCTGCTGCAAACGCCTGGAGGGCAGCTGGTGTGTAGCCAAGTTTACATGGATGCAAATAAAATGCTGATCTGGATTAAACTGCATGGCCCAAACATCTAGAAAAGTTCTGCACATGCACACATGCACACATGCACACATGCACACATGTGTGACGCTTGCGTATGTGTAGAGGTCCGAAAAAAGGTTGAAGATTGCTACTTTTATTTTCATTTGTTATGGGCAGAATCATTGGTATGTGTACAGGAACATGTCTCACACACCCGTGACTACCATCAGCCCGTCTCACACACTCGTGTTCCCAGCAGTCAAAGCAGGTTTTCACACACCCTCCGCCAAATGGTTTTGTGCTCCATAAAGGAACTCCATACCACCGTTCCTCAGACTGGTTTTCTGGTTCTGAACCTCTCCTGGTTCTGACCTCTCCTGGTTCTGAACCTCTCCTGGTTCTGACTTCTCCTGGTTCTGAACCTCTCCTGTCTCAGTCCTGTTAAACCAGCTTTCTGCCTGGTTCCTTTGCTTCTCTGGTTTTTATCTCCCTGATCCTCTGATCTTGGATTAGTTGGTGCTTTGATCTCTTTTTGGATGCTTTACCCAGGGTTAGGGTTGGGTTTTGGATGCTTTACCCAGGGTTAGGGTTGGTTTTGGATGCTTTACCCAGGGTTAGGGTTGGGTTTTGGATGCTTTACCCAGGGTTAGGGTTGGTTTTGGATGCTTTACCCAGGGTTAGGGTTGGTTTTGGATGCTTTACCCAGGGTTAGGGTTGGGTTTTGGATGCTTTATCCAGGGTTAGGGTTGGTTTTGGATGCTTTACCCAGGGTTAGGGTTGGGTTTTGGATGCTTTACCCAGGGTTAGGGTTGGGTTTTGGATGCTTTACCCAGGGTTAGGGTTGGTTTTGGATGCTTTACCCAGGGGATTTGTTCTGCGGCCTTTTTTCCACCATTATTTACTTTCTGCTGTTAGTCTGTCGATCACCTTGGAAACTTTTTCCTGGCCAGTTAAGTTTGCGCCACCTACAGCTGGATCCTTGTTGGCTGCATTTGGCTCTGCTCTTCGTTCCTGACCCCCCTGGTTGCAGTTGGGCAATTATCTCCTGCCTACAGCAGACAGACATGCTAATGTCAGACTTGGGCCTTTGAGGTGCACCGGTTCAAACATCTGCTCGTGGAACCGCGCTGACATACGTCCTCCGGTCCTTCTTTCACTGCTTCACACGGTGGATCCTGTATACAGGAAGTGGAAGGGGGACGATAACAAGCCAGCAGGGACACCATGCTCCTCCAGAGAGCCATTAGCCAAAGATTCCATTTATTTATCTATTGACTTTGGAGAAGAGGGCAATGCTTTCATGCTAATTACCAACAGAACATGGCTGAGGCACCTGGAGAGCTGCACCTTAGCGGCTGTGTTCCTTTTAGCAGTTTTTTGTGACGTACACGGTTGAGCAGGAGCAACCCAGTTCCTGCCATGCAGAAACTGGCAGTTTAGCCAGTAGCTAAATCCCGTTCTACTCTGAAAACCACAAACGGTCCGGAACTACAGCAAACGCACCTCCTGGGGTGACCTCAGGTCTTTGTTTCGGAGAACAGCTACAAGAGTTTTGTTTATTTGGTAAAGAAGAAAAAATCCCAAAACCTTAAGGAGGAGAAGGAAGACAAAGTGGGTGGGGCCTTATATAAGCCGGTCTTCCTGCTAATGCCTGCTGTCTCTGACGTCCAGTGGAGCATGAAGACGCTGAGATCCAAATGAAGGCTGGAGACCCGGCCTGGAGTCTGGCTGACTGGTTCTCTTTGGCTTAACTCTGGTAAATACAGCTGGGTGTCATCTGCAAAGCAACAGACATGGACCCAAAGTCTGATGTTGGGGTTCTCAGCGTTGGTTCTGACTCATGGAGAGCTGCTCCATCACCCTGGAGAAGGCTGTTCGTTAGCCAGCTCTTGGTAAAGAACTTGGTACAGAGGAACGAGGACCAAAGCCAACAGAGGAAGGTCAGTGATCTAGTTGAAGATCAGTGGACTGGAACCATCCATACTGGCCCGGCGGAGGGTGGCTCCGAGGGGGGCGGTCAGTAAACTCCCTCCAGAGGTTGGAGCAGCTGGTGTCATGACCCAGCTGGAGGGTCTCCACCAACCCATCCTGGCCTCCTGGGGCAGCCCCAGAGGAGGCAGGTTGTTGCTGCTACAGTCGAAGCGGCCACCCGCCACTGCCCACCAGCCTAGAGCAGAGGACCAGCACCCTCCGCCCCCGTCAACACCCCCACCTTCCTCTGGGTGCCTGCCAACCCAGGGAAGGAGCCTACAGAAGGGCCCCAGGGAAGGGCCCCACAGAACGTCCCGGACGAAGAAGCTTGGCCGGCTGCTGGTTAGGGCCGCCTGTACAGACTGTTTCGCAGCATTCTTTACCCCGTTAATCTTTCCCTCCAGTCATTCTTTTATGCGCGCTGAGTGACGTTTCTCTCATTTAGGAGTGCCAGCGGAGATAAACGACATCTGCAGCTCGACGCTCCAATCAGAACCAGCCTTCAGTACCCGATGGAGCCATATATCTCCATCTTCATCACTCTATTCCTCCTCATTTTTACGACTGTGAAATCAATTGTCGTCTTTGGCGTCACACAGATCTATGATCTACGATCTCCACCACGTTCTCGTCTTCATCTACACCCGTCCTCCTTCCTTTACTACTGAATTGATGCAGTTGGAGGTGAAGCGATGAAGAGAACCTCCTCTGATGGTGTAACACACACTCTCCTCACAGGACACAGACAAACTCCAACATTAGGCCTGTTTTTGCTTTCATCTCCTTACTGTTACAGCAGTAACCATGGCAACAGATTCCCCGGACACAACATAAAACGAAGAAGGAAACATTGGGGGATTTTTTTTCAAGGCTAATTATAGTAACAGCCAATAGCATCAGAACAACCAGCTTGTTGAGGAAGACGACACACTTACACACACACACATACTTACGCGCACACATACTTACACACACACATACTTACGCGCACACACTTACACGTTCTTTATTCCACTGCTTCCAAGATAAAAGAAAGCCAAACCAGGGTTGACTCATGTATATATTTTTTTTAATCTGATGATGAGAATGACCTAGCGATAGCATGGGAATCATCGTTTCAGCAGCTCTTAAATCATGAATCTTTTCAGCCGACTGGGCGACGCGTCAGCGTTTCAGCATCACTCCCACAGCCCAAACTCAGATTAATTCTGGATTAATGATGCCAAACCCAGACAGTTGCTTAATCTGGAGTCTGATTCTGGATTACAGGATGATTATTGGTGAGCCAAAACGGTGCTCAGTTCACGCGTTGGCTAATAGCTCCGATCACTTCGTAACAGCCAATAACAACAACTCTGAGTGTAAATGTGTTTAATAAACAGTCACATGGCTCGATCTGGTGTCTGGGAATGAGGAACACACTGAATCTGTGTGTGATGAGTGTGAAAATGTGAAAGTAGCCACTCAGCAGGAGCTTTGCTGAGTCAGACTGTGGTTATCCTGCGGACGTTTTTGGAGCCTTCCTCCGACTGGTCCTGGTCCTGGTCCTGGTCCTGGTCCTGGTCCTGGTCCTGGTCCTGGTGCCGTGCGTGCAGGGACAGGCTGCTGGAGGACACCACATCAGGGACCTGTGGGACAGGGACGGGGACAGCACAAGGATAACGGAGGCGACCGCAGGAAGATGGAAGCTTCCACACACTGACTGGGATCAAAGCAGAGCGGCTCTGGGTCGATACGGACGGATTCAGCCATGCAGAAGAATCCATCCAGGAGCAGACGCTTTCATCTGCAGATCAATACACACACACACACACACACAGGCACACACGGGCACACTCTCTCTCTCTCTCTCTCTCACCTTTGGAAAGGTGCTAACATCCATCCGGCCACCAGGTCCCGTGAGTATGTGGCGGCTGTTAGGTTCATCTCAGAGAGGAACAACAGAATTTGGGTCTTAAACGAGTCTTTGCTTCAACCGACTAAATTAAAAGTCTGATTTGTTTAACTCCTAATCAGTCAAGGTTAATGAAATTTTTTCCTGCGCAGAGAAGCGATTAACGACTAGTACCAGATTTGAAAGGAGTGTGGGTTTTTTTTGGGTCCTCAACTTGATCCTCACTTTTAAAAGTGGTTGAGAACCCGTCTGCAGCGACACTCGTTAGCAGCCGCTCATGATTAACACAGTCTTGGTGTAAATGTGACGAATGGCGCAATTATTATATGCAAATTTTTAGAAATTTCATTTTAGGAGATTAATGAACTCAACAGAAGAAGCAAAAACAGATGCTAAAATGAACTTTTTTGACCTTTTTTTGCGGTTTTGGTCGTACAGGTTTACAGAGCGATAAGTCATCCTCTCACCTGTGGGGCCCTCGCCCGAGAATCCAGGATTTACATTCCCCTCTGTTGCCCCAGCAACAGAGCCTGTCCTTCCACCTGATTGGCTGGACCTGCAAGAGCACCAGTGAGTCGTCCAATGGAAAAGATCACCTTTGGAGAGCCGCTACGGCGAGTTTCCCTCGCGTTTCCCTGGAGTCTCGGCTCTCTTTTCATTGCGCGGAGCTCAGATTACACATCAGAAATGATTTTCTTTGCTCCTCATGCTTCAGACATGCGCTAACATGCGCTAACATCAACTCCTCCTCCTCACACACGGTTGTTTTGGGGGGGGTTAGCGTGTTCTGCTCCGGAGTCCTACCTGGTGGCGTCTTCTGAGCGCAGTTCTGAAAGGAAAGAGAACAGGAGTGATGAGACGGAGGAGTTCTGGGTCGGGACGGTGGCGGCAGCATGAACGGCCGCCGTGTGAGAGCTGCTCAGATAGGTTCTCCTCCTCAGGGGCTGGAGGCTACAGCTCGGTTCTGCGGGGGCCACCAAAGCTCATTTTCTCCCGATAATTGCAACTGCGGCGCTGAGCTTGATGTGAGTCTCAGGAACGACGAGCAGAGGAGAAGGTCGCCCCAGCAGGTCCGAACCAGAGCCCACAGTCGCTCCTTCACCCTCCAGGCCTGAACGTCACCATGGACACAAACTGGACCAGGGAGACCGATTAGGGGGAGCGGGGGCAGGATCCAGGTTTAAACCAACCAGCTGGAACAGGACACCTCCGTCTGGGAGAAGGTTCCCACTCTGGTCTACCTCACTGAAAGTCCAGGAGTCCCACTAACATCTCATGGCTCCACCTCTCCACCTTCATCAGACGGGACTCAGAACCGGTTAAAGAGGGTCGGAGAAGCTCATCAGAGGTAATTAGGGGCAGCTTGAACCGTCCCCGTCGCAACGGTTCTGTATGAACCGAGGCGGTTGGTTTTTGATGGCTGATTAAAACTAAACAATTGGCCTAACTGAAAACGTCTCCTGGTAACAGATCTGTGACGGAATCTGCTGCTGCTGCGTCCTTGGAGGAGCCAGCGTGGTCGCAGCGTGTTAGCGCCTCTCCTCTGCATCAGACCTTAATCACACTTTCTCTACTGGAAGAGGTGTGTGTGCGTGTGTGTGTGTGCGTGTGCGTTTGTGTGTGTGTGCCTACTTGCTTGTCTCCTCCGTCTATAGCAGAAAAGAGCGCCGATGCAGATGAGCAGCAGCAGCAGCAGAGCGAAGAGCGAGGCCACCACCGCCAGCGCAACGCTGCAGCCTTCTTGCAGCACTTCTGTAACTGAGAGGAAGCCTCGCGTCAGGCCGGCTGCGTCTATCCTAACGGACGCTGTGATGCGGGAATAAACCCGAGTGTGCGCCCCTGGTGGTCGATTTTAATGTCAGGAACTCCTGAGAATCAGAAGAGCTTCAGGTGCTTCTGGACCAGATGGTATTGTTGGCGATGGGTCGCGGGTTCGTGCTGTGGGGGACGTCTCACCAACGGTGAGCTTCACGCTGGCCCTCAGAGGCTGGGCCAGAGCCGACACCGAGGCCAGGCAGTCCACACGAGAGCTGGTCGCCGCAGTCAGGCGCAGGCTGCTGCTGGCGGTGAAGTCGCCGTCATCTGCCGGTCCAGCGCTGACGTTGTAGTCGCCCGGCTTCACCTCCGCAGAGCAGAAACGGGGTCAGTTGGGCCCCGACGCTCCCCAGAGGCCTCCCGGCGGCTCCTTACCTCTCTGCTGTTGACCTGCCAGCTCAGGTGCGGTCGGGGGAACCACCCTGCAGCCTGGCACTGGAACAGCGCCGGCTGGCCGCTGAACACCAGCCGGTCTTCCCCGAGGATCTCCACACCTCCCTTTTCTGCAAACACAGGGGAACATGCTCAGACAGGAGGTCAGGAGGTGGTTTCACCTGCGCGTTTGGTGCACGTGCTTGGCTGTCTTTGTTTATCTGCGAGGGCGAGTGTGTGGAGCGCGTCTGGTTGAGCACTTCTGCAACTTTGTGGCTAAAATAAATAATTGATGCTAATCTCAACTAGGAAGAACAATCCCGATTGAGGATGTTGTAAGGCTGCAAGCGCCCCAGCTGTGGGTGAAACCCTGCACGTGGACCAGGCCGGAACGTGTGGACACTTATCGGTGACTCAGCCTCCTCTGCAGATTTGTGGTCCTCTGACCACCACTAGATCTGGAGCTGCAGAGCACAAATCACAGACTTGCTGACTGCTGGCTGGCTGTGCCAGCGCGTACCTTCGCTTAAAGGTGGTGTCAGCACATTCTGAGACTGGAGGCTCTGACCGGGCTCTCCTCGGTCCCCACAGATCTGGGGCCCTCGGATCGGCCTCTGAGACCCGGCACGTGGTCGATACCCAGTCGTTCAAGGTTTCCCCGGAATGTGTGTGTGTGTGTGTGTGTGTGTGTGTGTGTGTGTGTGTGTGTGTGTGTGTGTGTGTGCAGCACCACCTCCCCACAGACCCAGAGACACTGACCCTGCACAAACAGCTGTGCCGTTTTCCTGCCGATGCCCTGGAGGTCGCAGGTCACTCGTCCTTGGTGGAGCCTGGTGGTGTTCCTCAGGATGAAGGTCCAGCTGTCCTCTGAGAGCCGCTTGGCGCTCACGCTGGGGTCGACGGAGGGCAGGACGCCGCTCTGGTTGCTGATGGTGAGCAGCACCTGACCGTTCAGCAGCCACACCATCACCGTCCACCCGGGGCTGCTGGCGCTGCAGGTCAGCTGGGCCTCGTCCCCTCGCAGCACCGTCAGCGCCTCAGGAACCAGCGTCAGCTGGGCCGCCGCCGCTGCTGGAGGCCGACATAACCAAAACTCAAACATGGTTCAGCCACAGAGTCCATGCGCAAACATGTCAGCAGCAACAGGAAATGGTTCATGGTTAATGGTTAGCGGCGGAACGCAGGAGCAGGAAATGGTTGTTGAATTCAGAACCGACGTGTCTGAGTCTGGGAGATAGCAGCCAGATCACAGATTTACGGACCCAGAGAGACGAGCCCCTCAGGGTTCTGAACAGCCTGGGAAAAGTCGGGAAGGAGACGAGGTTCCCGTTGGTCCGGGGTTCACACCTTCAAGCCTGCTGGACAGCAGGAGCATCAAGGCAGAGAAGATCATGGCCGGTCGCTGCCGTCAGTCCATCGCTCAGCGTCCCTGCACCTAAAAGGGCGGTTAAGACATGCTGGTGTCACTGTCCAGACAGAAAGAAGGTGGGAAAGTCAAAGATGAGAACCTACAGTCTAGACCAGAGGGGGCAACCTGAGGCCCGGGGGCCACATGTGGCTCAATGAACTATTTAATCCGGCCTTCACAATCATTCCTCCAAAAGGCAAATGAAGAAGGTCGTCAACTCGGTTGGTTAGAAACAGATTCAGACCCCCCAACTAGCATGCTAGCATGTCCTCTCAAGAAGGTGGAGCCAAGCATCATTTGGAGCTTCGTCAGAAATATTATCAGACGTTTGTTTAAAATGAAATAATTATGAGCACGTGATTCCCTGTTTGAGTCATGAGTGCAGCTTAACAAAGAAAGCCTTAATTAGCAGCAACGTTCATCAGCTACGCTAATAGAAGAAACGGTAAACAAAGAAGAAACCAATGCGACTGTAACATAATAACAATGTAATAACATCAGAGCAAAGAGAGAATCTGTAACAAACGTGTCCTCCAGGTAAACAGACCTTTTTCACATCCGATGATCTAACCGAGCTGGAAAAACAGCTGATAAAAGAGAGAAAAGCAGGTTGAAAAGATGCCGTCAGATGAAAGAAAAGAGGATGAAAAGAGGAGAGGATGAGGGAAAAAAACAGCGGAATAAAATTCAGCTGAAGCGGAGAGTGTGGGGAACGAGCGTCTGCGGCCGAGTGTGTGACTCACCTGCGTGTGTGTGTGTGTCTCACACACACACTGTTGCCTCTCTGGTGCTGGGTGAGCAACGATGTCACCCAAAACTGCCCCGTTAAATATTAGCAGAGCTGCTGGGAACTTTGCTCCTCGGCACACACAGACACACACACACACACACACACACACACACACACACACACACGTAAACATAGCGAGTGACTCAGGCCGAACAAAGGCCCCGCCTGTCCCCTCCTGTGGACGGTGTCCTGGGGGACGGGTCCAACTGTGTCCACACTGTGGTTAGCGCTACATATGAAGCTGTGTGGGCGGCACCTCAGAGATAAGCACCACCGAAGAAGGCCACGTTGTAGAGGAGCAACACGGTGTTGCTTGTGTATGCTGATCGATGCTAACGCTCCACCGCCATCATCTTCTTTAATCATCCACATCCTGTTGGTTTTGTTCTCTCAGGGTTCTTTATCTCTGTAGAAAGTCCTCCTGTCGCATTACTGGCTGGTTTTTTGCTGGTTGGTTTGTTAGCGCCGTCAGCCTCACCAAGTGATTGTGAAGGCTCTGCGGGCCGGAGTCAATAGATCATCGGGCCACATGTGGCCCCCGGGCCTCAGTTTGGCCCCCTCTGCTCCAGTTCCTCCTCCTCCGGGCTTCATTTGAAAGCGCAGACGCGTTTCTACCGATGAGCCAGCAGACAGCAGCCCGACTGAAAGCTAGCACAAGCCTGATGTGTTCCGAGCGTGCGTCCCTGCGTCTCCTCCCACAGAAGCTCTGAGGACATTTGCCTCATTTCCCTCTGGCTGCTCTATAAATACGCAACCACAAAGGAGTTTAAAAAAAAAAACAACAAAGGAAGGAAGCACAAATTAGTCGACTTTATTGCATTTTGGGCACCCTGGACTTTCAGACACACGTTTCCGTCTCCGTTGGACAAAGTGCATGGGTGGGACAGGCGTGGGGACGCGGTGGCGCTGGGGCAGGATGTGCTGGGGTGATTTTCCTCGTTTGTGTGGCCGTTAGAAGACACATGCACACACTGACGTTACCATGGTGGTAACACAGAAGCCTGGGAGGCCAGAGACGAAGCGTTTATCTGACGCTCAGTGGAGGTTTGACAAGGTTCTACACAGGCTCCAAAACACCAGAAACATGGTTCAATTTACCCAAAACGCTGTCCTTTATTTCAAAAAGGCAATAAAAATAAAGCTACCGTGTGTATTTCCATCAGCCAACATATAAAAATGAAGTCAACAATTGTGGACGACATGTCAGAGTGGTGGGGGAGGACTTCAGGTTCCAGTAAGGCCCAGTTTCCAGTGAGGGGGGCTGAAAGAGCTCCGCAGGGGCATCAGGAGAGGGGGCAGCAGGCTCCTCAGGGCTGGAGCGGAAGACAGACACACCAGAGAGGTCACACATTACTGCGCTGCTGCGTCTCCACCACCAGCACCTCTGGAAGGCACATCTGGAGCTCACTTAGCAGCTCCCGCTAACAGGACGTGACAGCGGCCTGGAGACGGGAGCGGAAGAGGGGGACGGGGCGACCTGTGCTCACTTTACTGACCGCCGATTCCCCCCAGCCCATCGGATCAGACCGTTTCAAACAGATCTGACCAATCACAGCGGCTTCTGTGAGATGAACCAATCAGAAAAGGCTGTTAACTGGTTAACTGACGAAAACGAGGGTACATCGCTGTAACCTGTTTTCCTTCTGTTGAAACTAAAATAAGCAAACCGGCTGACTGCTCTTAATGATTAGGTGAAGTGAGAGAGGGTTTGAAGAGGAAAAACGGTGTTCTAAAGAGGATTTTATCACCCCGGAACGTCTGGTCACATCAGAGAACCAAAGCAGCATCTCTGACCAGAAGGCTCTTACTGCCCCCCAGTGGTCGGGAGGGGTACTGGAAGAGAAGCCGCTCACCTGAAGTCAAGTCAACGTCCCCGATGTCACCTGGATTCCCCTACTCAGCCTCTTCTTCCTGTTAAAACAAATAAATAAATAAATAAATTAGGGCCTCGCAGCCAATAAACAAGGGAAAACAAGAGAAGACGTCTTCAGATCTGTGTCTTGGTCTGCACTCCTTCCAGTAACACAACCTGTTCTTCTTCTTCTACGTCTTCTTCTCCCTGTGACAAATTTGAGAAAGAAATAGAAATAAATAGTGTGTGTGAGTGTGTGAGGCTGAATGCAGGACCTTTGGGGTCCCTGCTGCTGCTGCCTGATCAGATGTAGCACTTTTTAAACTGACAGCGAGGAGGAAGCGTACCTCTTGTGCTTCAGCCTCCTCTTCTTCCTGCGGGCGACAAACATGGTGTCATCCAAGCCCAGGAACATTAGAGGACAGAGGAGCTGCGCCTGGGGCTCATGTCTTCATGCAGCACGTGAGCAGTTATCACCATGGAGACCAGGTCAAACACGCCCATGCAGCACACGGGAGGACCAAACTCAACCCCCAACCCCAACAGAAAGTCCTGGACTCCTTCTAGATGTGGCCGAGCATCTAGAGCAAAATCTAGAAAAGGAACCTTCACCACTGCTGGGGCATGGCTCCCCCCTTCCAGGCAGCAGGAGCTTTACTGCCCTGTCAGCATGAACCTGAGCTTGGCTGCAGGCTGATGGGTGCAGTCGGGACCTTTGAGTCTGACTCCGATTCAGAAAAGCCCACGAGACAGCGCAGGAAGATGACCACACACACACACACACACACACACACACACACACACACACACACACACACACACACACACACACACACAAGCAGAGATGCTCCAGGAAGGCTGGAAAGAAGACTGTTAAAAGGACCAAGATGGTCCAGCCTGTCCCTGAAAACCAGACGAGGACCTGATGAGACACACACACACACACACACACAGAGTCTTCTTTTTCATGCACCTTGAACAGAAACACACAGTTTTACTCTGATCTGCTGACCAACCAGAGGTGCAGCTGCTGAACCTGACTGACTGTTCCTCCACAAATGCGACGTCAGCCTCGGCCTGAGCCCGACTAACCAGCCCGTGCAGCGCGCTCACATCCCGAGGAGCAGGTGAGAGTGGATCCCCCACAGCCCCTGAACAGCAGCGGGGACGCTGCCCTCCTCCGACCCAGCGCGCCATGCGTCCACCACCCACCACTGACCTGAGCGCTCCTGCGTTAGCTGTCAGGGTTAGTGCTTCAAAGGGCTTAGGAGAGAGAACGTTGGAGGAACGGAGGAGGGAGAGGGAAGGAATGTGTGAGGAGGTGCAGGAGGCACCGCAGACACTGGAAGAGGAAGAAACCCAGTCAGGATGGCAAAAATGGGTTCAATGTACCTGAAGCTGCTGGAGCTCCTCTTCATCCTAGAGGAAGACAGACTGAACGTCAGCAGGCTGCAAGGAAGCAAAGGAAGAGCAGCAGCATGCACACAGAAGGAGGGAGAGAGAGGGAGAGAGAGGGAGAGGAGGGAGAGAGAGGGAGAGGAGGGGAGGCGCGGACAGGTGAGGCTGTCAGGACGCAGAACTGGGAAGACGTGAGGAACTGGATGAAAGCAGAAAACAAAGAGGTTAAGAAACACATGAATGGTGACGAGGGATGGATGGATGGATGGATGGATGGAGTGCTGAAAGGAGAGAGAGGGGGGACACAGCAGACCCCATCCCAGCCCCCCCTCCCCCGACTGCGGATGGTTGAATGTGGAGGAGACACATGGTTACCTCTGACTGCAACTCCTCTTCATCCTGGAGGAAGCAAGTGGAGGTGTGGACAAAAGAAGGGGTCAAAGGTTAAAGGACAGGTGCAGGAGGACTAGAGCTGGAGGACAGGACAGAGAGACCTCTGACACAAGACAAAGAGGGCCCAAACAGCCTGGAAGGCAAATCTTTGCAAAGCATCAAAAGCCCTAAAAAGCGATTTGTTGCTCCAGAGCCTGAACGTCCGTCTCAGGAGGAGCTAGCAAAAACAAAGAATTTACACGTCACACACACATTACTGCACCGCAGCCGCTTGCGTGTAAACATGCTGTTACGTCAGTGTTGTAACATGTCAGGAGGGATGGTAGACGTCATGTGACCACACGCAATCCTTCAAAAAAGGGGCTGAAATGGAGTGAAATGTTTAAAAAAGGCTCCCAGTGGACCACACGTGCCTGGGTGTTAGCGCAGAGCTAGTGCTAACTGTGTTAGCCTTTGATTACATGCTAACAGTTTTCAGGTGACTTGGCGAGAGAAGAAAGCTGGAGAAAGATGAGTGATGAAAGACGAAGATGGGGAAAGATGAGTGTTGATGGAGGAGCAGGACCCAGGAGGGGCTGGATTAGCTACCACACGCTAATGTCCAGAGGAGGACTGGAGTGGTCCGCGTCGCTGTTTCCAACTTACCCGATCGTCTTCAGCTTCTTCTTCCTGCTGGAGAGGACAGAGAGATTTCATCAGAGCGGCTGGCGTCGCCCCAGCGTGTGAAGCCACCTTCACCCTCCTACCTGCTCCTCTTCCTCGGCCCGGGCCTGCTAGCGGAGGGAGACAGAACACGGTCAAACACCTGACGTGCGGGAGCAAATCACTGATCCGAGCGGTACGGAACGCAGGACCGTGGACACACAGGTCAAAGGTCAACACAACACACAGGGACACGAGCAGAACAGAGCAGGGAAAGGCCTCACGGGGCTGGAAAAACGATGGAAGCGACAGTTTTAGAGGAAAACTCCGCTCAGACTCAACCAGGAGATGCAGAAACTACGGAGGGAAAGTTCTAGAAGGAGGCAAACTGGGGGAGGGAAACAGCATTCCAGGAATGATGAGAAGATTCAGGAAAAACAGAGACAAGGGGTTAACGATGAGTGGCCACGCTCGCTGGTGTAACCTCGTCTGTTTCCTCTACTTCCTCGTCTCCGTCTGCAGGGGCCTCTTCCTCAGCCTCTTCCTCCTCTCTGTCAGCAGCCTGCTCCTCCTCCGCCTGTGTTTCCCCGTTACGCTCCTCCACCGGAACCTCCTTATCGTGGGATGAAGACAAACTAAAGATGGTCACATGACTCCGGTCGCAGCCACACGATTGGCCGGTCATTAGGCTGCAAAAGATGCCTCGCGTTAATAGCTGTTCCAGGAGGAACCAGGAACGTTGGGGAACGCCGGGGTGACCTTTGACCCCCGGTTCTGCTTTATTTACGCTCAAATCAACTTTGTGTCTAAATGTGCTGCGATGGTCTGAAAGAAAAGAATATCCTGTAACATAAGGAGAAGCGTTTGAACGAAGGATGAGAGCGGAGTTTAGGATTCAGACGCGCTCCGGATGACCTGTGGGTTAGAGAACGATGGGAAAAAAGAGCGGTAACTAGCATCGGCCGACCACGCTAGCCAAGATGAGCGGCTGGGATGAAACAGGCAGCGGTGGAATGGTGGTGGGATGGAAAAGAAGCGCGACGCCGGCTTTACTGTGGAGTCGTCGGCATTCCCGCCTGCGTCTGCTCCTTCAGCCTGAGTCCCGTTCTCCATAATGTGCGTCTGCTGCGCCTCCTACGTCCATCAAAGCGTCCAAAAAGACAAAAGAGCAACTTCAAACAGGCGCGTTGGCGCGTGCATCTCTGCTGACGCTTCCTAGACCTATCTAACGGGAATGGGAATTCCCGTTGGGAAAACTAAGCGGGTCAATGAGGAGGCCATCGCTGCCCCTGATGGCGTCAGAATTCAGGGAACCCCTCTGAGGGGTCACATGACGTGTGCCCGGAGCAGAAAGGTGATTGACAGCTGCATTCATGGAAACAAACTCTTAATTCTCAAAAGAGGGCTGACCTTTGACCCTGGAGGAGGGGGCAGTCCCAGGAAGGAATACACTGTGTTGTCCTCCTTAGCGTTGAAGAAAGTGTCATAGTCCTGCACACACACACACACACACACACACACACACACACACACACACACACACACACACACACACACACGGACACTCAGGTGAGCCGACAGCTCTGATGGAGCGGGCCTGCGTCAGCCGCTTACTCCGCAGTAGTTGTCGTCGTTGAAGATCTGGGGGGGCAGCGGGATGCCGTTGCTGGGCTTCATTTCCGTGGGAACGTTCTGCCTCATCCACATGCGGTTCTCCTCGTTGCAGGCGATGTCCAGCTGGGTGTAGTCCACCTTCAACGCCTCCAGGAAGCCCACCACATCCTGCTGCTTCTTTTTGATCTGGAAGGTGGAGAAGAAGCGCAAAGATCAGCAGAGGAGCAGAGGAGCAGAGGAGCAGAGGAGCTGAGGAGCAGAGGAGCAGAGGAGCAGAGCTCGGAGCCGACAAACACGTGCTGATGTTTCCATAGATGAAGGCAACCCAGAGTCAGTCTCTGAGCCATCTCTCTTTCCTTCCCACGCTAACATGACCTGATCCCACTGATATTCCTGATGTTTACCTCCTCCACCTTTTTTTTCTTTTAGACCTATTTAAGCTGTTTTCTTGACCCCCCTTCACACTGAGGAGGAGGAGGAGGGTTCTGAGCAAACATGTCGCTCCCCACGAACCGGCTGTAGGCTCTTATTTAGCTCTGCCTGAGACCCCGGCGCGGCTGTTTGTCTGAACGCAGATGTATCAAGTTTGGGTGAGCAGCACCCCCGCCAGGGCCGAGGAGGCCCCCTTTTTCTGGAAAACAGGCACCAGAACCAGGCCGATCCCAACAACAGAACATTCCTGGCAATGAGGATCTCCACGCCAACCAGCCCCGAACACAACAGGCGGCTTTCGGGAAGGGGTGGTGTCGCCAGCACGCCAGCCCCGGGTGGAAAGGTCAAAGGTGAGAGGCAGCAGAGGTTCTTACCGCTGTGGATCCAGAAGACGTGGCCAGAAAGACTTTAATAACCATCTTTGTTACACAGAATTCACCACTAAGTTTGCTCTTCAAGGAGCAGCCCGCCTCCTCTATTATTAGAGCGCACCCAGCAAGGAGACAGCGCACACACACACATACACACACAGGGAGAGAGGGAGAGAGAGAGGAAGAGAGGCAGAGCTGGGGTTATTTTTGTCCCCGGGCTCCCTGGGTGCGGGATTGGCGGTTTGGCCCCTGTAGGGCCACCGCCGCCCACCCTGATTGGCAGCTGCGGGTGCCCGTCCCTGCAGGAGCCGGTGAATTAGCGGCTCCCCGCCTGCAGAGTGCATATATGGACAGAATTAGGAGTGAGCAGCACCATAGGCTGGAGCGCACTCACACACTTTCCTGCAGAAACACACCTAAAGCTTTCCTTTCTTTGACTGATGTAGATTTTCTGTATGTGTGTGTGTGTGTTAGGAAACATCATTTATTACACACACACATTAAGACTGTAAGGCCAGGGGACGCTACCTGCCCATCTCTGCTCATTAACCCTGTGATAATTATTGATGTTCAACCAAACAAACTTTGGAAACTGATTATTTATAACATCTGATGGTAGAAAGTTCAGCTCAAAAATTCTGGTCATTTTAGTTCAAATTCTTTTTTTTTTTTTAAATAAAAACTGATGAATACGTCAAGATAAATTTGAATTGTGATTTCTATTTCACTGACCTCAAATACAGGCCTGATTTTTTTATTATAAATGGCACTGTTTGTTTATTGTACTCACGATTAAATGACACATGTTGAAAATGGAACTTATAATTTAGGAACAATAATTTAGAGCTTGATAAACACAATTAGTTCTTAGAACTGATCACAAATGTGTGTCTGGCAAATTTGTGTAAAAAAATAAATAAATAAAAAAAACTTGGTTTCCAAAGCGCTAAAAGACAAAAGCAGCGGCGATGTTACTTTGGCTTCGCAAACGTGGGTTCTTCTGAGCAGAACGAGCCTCCTGCTCTGACACACGGTGGCGCTGCAGCACCTCCACCTCTCAGGCGTCCAGAGACGGACGGAGAATGAAAAAACGTTCCATTTTTATTCTTGTGTTAAACAAACACTGAGCTGCCAACACCAACAACAGCAGCAGCAACACTAAAACACACACACACACACACACACACACACGCAAAATCACATCACCAAGACAAGAGGCAGCAATAAGTTAACGAGAGTGTGAGCGCTCTAGCCGACGGCGTGAAGACCCAGCGTGACCACTTTGTTGCAAACCACCAACCAGCAGGTGATTCCGACTCCGCCTGAGGGGAAGAACAAGCCCTTCAGTGACAGAGGAAGGCCGCTGCTCAGGCCAGCCGGTGAAAGGCTGATTACCTGCCACTCCAGTGGGGAAGGCCACCAGGCGCTCCACGGGGGCGATCCACCTACTGGGAACCACGGTCACCGGATCCGAGTAAAACTTCCAGATCAGGGAGATCATCAGAGCAGCCTGGGCAAAGGATGACCAAACCAGTCGCTCACTCCATCCTTCATCCAACACGTCTGCCCCCAGTCTGGGTCAGGTGACGTGGCTGCACCTACCTGCAGTATGTAAAAGACGATGCTGACCACCCACTTCATTTTGGCCTGCTGGGCCGTTCTTGATTTGACTGCAAGTGAGGAGAAACAAAACTAGCGTCGGTTTCATTAGCGGTGCCGAAACTACGCAGCCAGTTTTGTCCACGGAACAGCTGTTTACAGAAATGACCATCAGCCAGAGAGTGCTCTGGCTGTGCTGGTGGGAAAAGCCACAGAGGACTTAATGAGGACTTTGGGTCAAACGCTTGTTCAGATGACAGCGTTAAACTGGTGACTTTCATCCATTCACCAAGTGACTGTTTTAACACGTTGATAATTGTTTATTACATTATCATAAACTCGCCACGAACAAGAAACATATAAGGTGGGATATCCCTGTACCACCTAGGAGCTCTCACACACGTCTCCTACCGTGTGTCTTCAGCTTGTCTGTCATCTTGTTGATTTTGCGCTCCAGTCTGGCGTGCCTGGCAAACTCGTCCATCATGCTGATGGTGGACTGCTCCTTCTTCATCTCGTGGATTTCTGCCCTCATCTCACTCTCCTGCTCAGCATCTTTCTGGACCATTTTGGATAACTGCGATGGGTGGGAAAGAACAGTTTAGAAACAGAAACACATATTGTGGTGAGCTACAATACAGTGTGTCCAGTGTGGGACATGGGGCTGAAGATCTGAGTCTTATCTGCACATATTCCTGACTGACTGATACATTTTGCAGGGTGTCAGCATTGTTTACGTTGCTCAAGTGTCAAAATAAATACGCATGATCAAAGATAATATAGATGTGATACAAAAATAATTTGAAATAGGGTATAAATTAAAGCCGGTTTAATTTTATTTTATTGAGATCTCCATAAACTCTCACTCACAGGTGCGCGACTTGTTTGGCTAGTCATCCAGCTATCTAAAAGAAGCTCTGACCACTTTGGCAACAACACCCCAACCTTAAAGACAAACACCACACTTACTGAAAACATGTCACACTTACACAGGAGGAAATGGACGGTAGCAGTGCTTTCATGAGGTTGCCAGAGAAACACAGAACCAAGCACAAGAAACCACGCATAGCCGGCCGCCATGTTGCCTCCTCCGCCAAGCGCGAGCTGCTCCCTGTCATTGCGCATGCGCAAACACTGTGCGCATGCGTAGATCCATTACGGCGTGATTTCCTTTCTTTATTAGGACCTGAGCCCCAGCAATACTCTGTTCCATACAGGAAACCACACTCCTCATGGCCAGGCAGCTTCTATCTGGACGGAGGACCTCACTCTGGCTCTGGAAACAGCAAAAAGGTACTTCTGCGCACCCGTTCCTGGTGTCCTGAATTTATGGTTTCCGTATTTCCATTTTTGCTCACTTTCTGGTATTTTTTAGTGACACATTTACCGTTATTATTGGCTAACTTTGTGTTTTTCTTTTTTTTTTTTTTGACCACTTGTTCCTCCATCATTAGTCTGTCAGTGGGTGCGGTGTGGGTTAACTCCTACTCTGTGTTTGACCCCTGCCTGCCGATGTCTGGACACAGAGACAGTGGAACCTGCACTGATGGAGGACAGGAGGTGGGCTTTGTCCAGAGTAGAAATCCCACCTAGACATTGCACCTGTGTCACACCTTTGTCT
>CAAE01010538.1:12500-43363 GCA_000180735.1 Tetraodon nigroviridis | reverse complement strand
TCCCCCTTTTTCTTGAAAACATTCACCATAACCATACCAATCCCAACAACATAACATTCCTTTCAATTATTATCTCCACTCCAACCATCCCCTAACACAACATTCTTCTTTCTTGAATTTTTTTTTTCCCCACCACCCCACCCCTTTTGTAAAGTTCAAATTTTATATTCATCATATTTTCTTACCTCTTTTTATCCATAATACTTTTCCATAAATACTTTAATAACCATCTTTTTACACATAATTCACCACTAATTTTTCTCTTCAATTATCATCCCCCCTCCTCTATTATTATATCTCACCCATCAATTATACAGTGAAAAAACACACACATAAACACACATTTAGAGAGGTAAAAAGAGATGAATAGATTCATATCTTTTTTTATTTTTTTCCCCGTGCTCCCTTGTTTCTTTATTTTCTTTTTTTCCCCTTTATTTCCACCTCCTCCCACCCTTATTTTCATCTTCTTTTTCCCTTCCCTTCATTATCCTTTTAATTAGCGGCTCCCCGCCTGCAGAGTGCATATATGGACAGAATTAGGAGTGAGCAGCACCATAGGCTGGAGCGCACTCACACACTTTCCTGCAGAAACACACCTAAAGCTTTCCTTTCTTTGACTGATGTAGATTTTCTGTATGTGTGTGTGTGTGTTAGGAAACATCATTTATTACACACACACATTAAGACTCTAAGGCCAGGGGACGCTACCTGCCCATCTCTGCTCATTAACCCTGTGATAATTATTGATGTTCAACCAAACAAACTTTGGAAACTGATTATTTATAACATCTGATGGTAGAAAGTTCAGCTCAAAAATTCTGGTCATTTTAGTTCAAATTCTTTTTTTTTTTTTTTAAATAAAAACTGATGAATACGTCAAGATAAATTTGAATTGTGATTTCTATTTCACTGACCTCAAATACAGGCCTGATTTTTTTATTATAAATGGCACTGTTTGTTTATTGTACTCACGATTAAATGACACATGTTGAAAATGGAACTTATAATTTAGGAACAATAATTTAGAGCTTGATAAACACAATTAGTTCTTAGAACTGATCACAAATGTGTGTCTGGCAAATTTGTGTAAAAAAATAAATAAATAAAAAAAACTTGGTTTCCAAAGCGCTAAAAGACAAAAGCAGCGGCGATGTTACTTTGGCTTCGCAAACGTGGGTTCTTCTGAGCAGAACGAGCCTCCTGATCTGACACACGGTGGCGCTGCAGCACCTCCACCTCTCAGGCGTCCGGAGACGGACAGAGAATGAAAAAACGTTCCATTTTTATTCTTGTGTTAAACAAACACTGAGCTGCCAACACCAACAACAGCAGCAGCAACACTAAAACACACACACACACACGCAAAATCACATCACCAAGACAAGAGGCAGCAATAAGTTAACGAGCGTGTGAGCGCTCTAGCCGACGGCGTGAAGACCCAGCGTGACCACTTTGTTGCAAACCACCAACCAGCAGGTGATTCCGACTCCGCCTGAGGGGAAGAACAAGCCCTTCAGTGACAGAGGAAGGCCGCTGCTCAGGCCAGCCGGTGAAAGGCTGATTACCTGCCACTCCAGTGGGGAAGGCCACCAGGCGCTCCACGGGGGCGATCCACCTACTGGGAACCACGGTCACCGGATCCGAGTAAAACTTCCAGATCAGGGAGATCATCAGAGCAGCCTGGGCAAAGGATGACCAAACCAGTCGCTCACTCCATCCTTCATCCAACACGTCTGGCCCCAGTCTGGGTCAGGTGACGTGGCTGCACCTACCTGCAGTATGTATGCTGACCACCCACTTCATTTTGGCCTGCTGGGCCGTTCTTGATTTGACTGCAAGTGAGGAGAAACAAAACGAGCGTCGGTTTCATTAGCGGTGCCGAAACTACGCAGCCAGTTTTGTCCACGGAACAGCTGTTTACAGAAATGACCATCAGCCAGAGAGTGCTCCGGCTGTGCTGGTGGGAAAAGCCACAGAGGACTTAATGAGGACTTTGGGTCAAACGCTTGTTCAGATGACAGCGTTAAACTGGTGACATTCATCCATTCACCAAGTGACTGTCTTAACACGTTGATAATTGTTTATTACATTATCATAAACTCTCCACGAACAAGAAACATATAAGGTGGGATATCCCTGTACCACCTAGGAGCTCTCACACACGTCTCCTACCGTGTGTCTTCAGCTTGTCCGTCATCTTGTTGATTTTGCGCTCCAGTCTGGCGTGCCTGGCAAACTCGTCCATCATGCTGATGGTGGACTGCTCCTTCTTCATCTCGTGGATTTCTGCCCTCATCTCACTCTCCTGCTCAGCATCTTTCTGGACCATTTTGGATAACTGCGATGGGTGGGAAAGAACAGTTTAGAAACAGAAACACATATTGTGGTGAGCTACAATACAGTGTGTCCAGTGTGGGACATGGGGCTGAAGATCACATTTTGCAGGGTGTCAGCATTGTTTACGTTGCTCAAGTGTCAAAATAAATACGCATGATCAAAGATAATATAGATGTGATACAAAAATAATTTGAAATAGGGTATAAATTAAAGCCGGTTTAATTTTATTTTATTGAGATCTCCATAAACTCTCACTCACAGGTGCGCGACTTGTTTGGCTAGTCATCCAGCTATCTAAAAGAAGCTCTGACCACTTTGGCAGCAACACCCCAACCTTAAAGACAAACACCACACTTACTGAAAACATGTCACACTTACACAGGAGGAAATGGACGGTAGCAGTGCTTTCATGAGGTTGCAGAGACACACAGAACCAAGCACAAGAAACCACGCATAGCCGGCCGCCATGTTGCCTCCTCCGCCAAGCGCGAGCTGCTCCCTGTCATTGCGCATGCGCAAACACTGTGCGCATGCGTAGATCCATTACGGCGTGATTTCCTTTCTTTATTAGGACTAAAACAATCTTGACAAAAGTAAACTAAAAGAAATAAATAACTTGTTACGCAGAAAAAAATGTAGATTAAAGATAAATAGACGCACGATTGCATTTCATTTAAATAATTGGAAAAAAATGTATTTAAATGTCTTGTTGTTGATAAAGGCCGAATGTGACATGTCGGTGGAGTCTGGAAGTGATGTGTCACCACAAGACTAAGAGAAATGTTTTATAGGTTCAGGGTTCATATCACAAAAACAAAACTTTACATGTGAAAAGTTCCGCAAAACCGTATTAAAATCCTTAGTGACGCTATTTTGGAGTAATTAAACAAACAGAGACAGCCAACGGTAGAAGCCTAAAGGTACACTTTCAAAAACTCCGTTTAGCATACGGAGACAAAGAAAGCCTTCGTTTTAGTTCGGCCAAAAATAACGAAAATGGTGAAAAAATATTTTTAACGCACGCGCAAAGCCGTCAAACAGCTGGAAGGTCTGCAAAAATAAATAAAAGTAAATTAAATAAAAACCCCGCGGATGGGTTGGCGCAGACGCCAGAGCCAGATGGCGCAGCTAGCGCTGCGCCGCGTCCATTGGCTTCTGTTCGCGCGCACAATAGACACAAACACACACACACACACACACGCCGGCACTCCTTCTCTGGGCGCGGACACAACTTTCATTTCTGCTGTTAGATGAAGGTAAACCGCTTATTGAGGCGCCAATTAGGCAAATCTCCCGACGTGTGTGCGCAGACGGCCCGGCCACCCGTGTCACACTCGTCCGTGACAAAGGCCCAGGCGAGCGCGTGCTGGCCGTGACTGGCAGCCGCGGCGGCCCACACAGGTGAGCTGTTATGGTTCAAACATGTGGGGCCTCCGCGCCCGAGCCAATCACCGGGGCCCAGGGGCGGGCGCTGCCGCTGCCGCCGGCTTGGTAGGATGAGGGATAAAGTGGACCGTGCGGGGGGATCCAATCCGGTTTCAGCTAGTTCTGCGCTGCCCTGGCGTGCACGTTAACGCACTTTTTGTGAAGGTGAAGGGAGGCAGAGATAAAGAGCCCGTCCGCGCTTCCAGGTTCCACCCGCGTCTTTCTCAACCGAGCAGCTGTCGAACAAAACCGGGCACGATGGGGCGGAGAAAGGTGAGTCGGTTCCGCGGGTCGGCTTCGTGCACCGCGGTTCCGAGCCGCGGGACGAGCGAGCGGGAACCGGAGGTCCACCTTGACCGCGCTCAGGTCGGCTGCGTCCACGCCGGGAAGTGGCGCCTCGGACCCGGATTAACTGCGGTCCCCGCGCCTGGCCCGACGCTCCGGGTGCTGTCCTCGGGCTTTGGGTTGCAGACGTGCTTTTATTTATTTTTTAAATATTTTTTTGAACGCACCTTTTCTTGCTGCGGACGTGCATCGAGTGGACGAACAGGTTGCCGTCCTGCCGAAATGCCTCTGGGTATTTGGACTTAATCCCGGCTTTACGGCCCTGCGCTAGAGCAACTCTTATTTTTAACTTCATCATTTGCCCACGTCTTTTATTCGGACCTGCTGGGGGGGGTTTTGACTTGAGGGCGACGCGCCGAGGTCGGCCGCGGCCGCGCGGAGCCGTCCGGCGGGCCGCCGAGGCCACCGCTTCGGCCCCAGCTCCGGCGGCTCTCCGGGGCCAAGTCGCCGTCGTGCGTTTTTCAGGGATCCGAGCCAAGGTTGGAGCAGGAAGGCGGCAGCCTGCTCTCTCCTCGGCTCGCAGATTTTTTTTTATGACTTAAGGGGAGGAGAGGTGCCCATCCCCCTCACAACACACCCACATGAAGCGCTTTTGCTCTGACTTCACACGCTTCTGTTTTGTCTCTCACAGGCTGCCGGACGCGCAGAGGGAAGTACAGAGGTCAGTATGGGCCAGGGCAGAAGGGATTGTGTCGAATCGACAGTTTTTGATCTTTTTTTTTTTTTTTAAGATGGTTTAGTGCAGCTCAAATCCGATGCTACAAGTGTGTGCAGATGTGCTAATTAGGATCAACCTCTTCATCATGTGAACATGTTTGTGATCTAATCAGCCTTCAAACACACTGATTCAGTCGCACACTTTGAATAAATGAAAATGTGTATTTTACTTATATCTGCTGCGGTTTGAAGAAAACACTGTTGACAGTAGCTGGGTCTTGTTCCATCTCTTCAGGCTAGTTTAGCAGCCAATATTGGCTTATACTGCTAGGGCTAGGGCTTGCGTTTTTATCTATGCATGTTATTCCTACCATTTTCCCAGGCTTAAAGACGCCTTTTCTCCTGCCTGTACACGCAGTCACCTAGAAACGGGCGTGAAGGGCTCAGGCGCCGCTGTTAAGTTTAGCTGCAGCGCTGGTATTCAGGCAGGACACCAGCCAACATCTTCACGTAAACGCTCGGTGCCTCCCAAAACACACGCCTGCGTGTCTTTACTTGTTTGTTTACAACATTGTGTAAGTAGTGCACTAGTCCAGGAAGTGCTGGAGTTCAAACTTCACCAATCACAGATCTGACTCTGGCCCTGTGGAATTGTGGGTAATGTTGTTCTTTACCTAATATATGTAACGCAATTGTTTTATCCCTATCCCTTCAACCACATACTGGTCTGAATTAAACTAAAGGTGATTTTTACTACAGTTCTACACTGGGAAATAATAAAATAAGAGCTCGGTTTTCCTCTTTTAGCACATAGCTCATTTTAAGTGATGTAAATGCGGAAGTTACAACAACAGGATGGGAGTGTGGAGAAGATTACGAGATGACTTAGGACAGACTCAGGCCTGCTCATTCACTATTTGAGCTAAGCTAATTAGCAGGAGGTTATTTTTACACGTCTCTTCTTAGCACACTCAGAGTAGAAAAATTAGTGTCAGTATTCATATCTGGAGCTGAAGCAAAAAAAAAAAAGACTCTGGTGCGTGTCTTTAGTTGAGCACACTTTAGAAATACTGATGTAGGTAAAAAGGAAAGTAGAATACAGTCCGGATGATTCAGATAAAACCCAGAGTCAAATTAGTTTGATGGCCTTAGCAAACCACACTGTGGTTGCTATTCTTGCTGTATTTTAAAGTTCTGTATGTTTTTCTGCAGCCAACCAGGAAATCGAGAAGGCTGCATGACGTGAGTTTCACCAACAGTAAAACGTTACAACACTCAGCCACGCTGTGCTTGTAATGTGGGTCTTTTATTATGTTTGTTACAGAGAGAACAATCGGCCCCGGCTGCAGAAAAGAAAAAGGTTGGTGCCTCGGTGACCTGTGCACCACCTCCAGACTAACCTAGCGCCACCCTGACGGTGGTTGGGAGGGTGGTATGATTGGAGTTCCGGCCGTCTTACAGTCTCCTTTGAAGGTGTGTATCGATGCGCTGTTCCATTTTGCACACCATTAGGTGCCTCCTAAGACCAAGAAGGTAAAAGAGGTCGCCAAGGCCAAGCCGGAGGAAGCGAAGAAGGAGGAGTCCAAGACAAACGAGGAAACTCCTGCAGAAAACGGAGACGCTAAAGCCGAGGAGGTGACGCGCGGTTCGACCGGGATGTCTGTCAGAGCGCACGTGCGTTCTGAGAGAAGCCTCACTTCTTTTCTCTCCATTAAACAGCCGGCAGCAGCGGACAAGACGGACGAAAACGACGGCGAGGCCGAAAAGGACGGGAAGACGGAGTAGCGGGGACTCCCGGAAACACTCGCTGTACTTTGATTCCTGTACAATGCAGAGATTGTTATTATCTATTTTCTTAAGACGATGATGTTTTTAGGGATGGCAGAAATGCATTTTTAATTTTGCCCCCCTTAGAGGGGATTTTTTTTCCTTTTCTTTTCGAATAGTGCTTTTTCATTGATCTGGCTGTTAGTTTTTGCTCTAAGTTGTAGTTGTGTCTGAGATGCGTCGCGTCAGGACTGGACTTCAGGACCGTTTACACGAACATTCCTGAGATGGATAAAAGCTTTTAAACGTGCATGGTGGTGGAAAGTCCATCACGTCATACGCTTGGAAAGGGAATTGGATCAACTTCAATTGGAGGGTTGTGGCTTGTGTTTAGTACTTTAACCATCACTGTTTGCTTTAATCATTTTAATTTCTCCTGGAATTGATTGGGTAAATTCCTGTCTTGGTGTTTGGATTTTCGCTACCAATGTACAGTTTTGTTTTTTAAAGGTTTAAATGTTTTCTTTGTAATTGGTATAAAATGCCAGTTAAAGTGTGACTGCCTCTGTTGTGTATTACGTAGCCGGGCCTCAGCAGTGTGCTCTGAATCGTTAAAAGTGCTTAACAACAACAAAAAAATCAGTGTGACGTTGTGATTAAATCCTGCTTTCCAGACTCCACACACATCTTCAAATCCTCATTCCTTCGACTATATTAAAAAGGAAAACTCGTCTGTGTTTGCAGCCACCAGCTGGGAGGTAACCGTCGTGTAAGTAAAAGCAGGGGGGGCTGTTTCGACTGTTTTTTGATGGGGGACCGTGCTGGCCCGTCTGGGGGTCAGTAACAGGGGCCCGTGGAGGTGCCACGCTGTCACAGGAGCCTGTTTTGACGAGGTTAGCACACGCAGAAACCCGCCACGGAGCCTAAAGACACACGAGCAGAAGTGAAACCGTTTTCAAACACGTCCGCCATGTCCGCCCTCCTGCCGTTGCTCTTGGCTAACTGACTTTTCTTTGATGCCTTTGATGTTCTTTATGTTTTGTGTGGCGCCTTTGATGATCAAGTCGTCCCATCAGTCCTGATGAGTGCGGGCGAGTGAAAGGAGGCAGAAACGACACCCGTCATCGTTGAGAGACGACACTGTACCCTTTGCCCGTCAACCGCGACCTTACAGCGACTTCAGCTCGTCGGCCCACGGCCGCCTCGCCCTCCCTGTGAGCCCCGGCGCTTCTGCGGCGGCCAAGCGAGGCCGCACCGGCCCAGAAAGGGTGTCTGGAAGGCGCCTGGCTCTTTGTGGAGGCCGCTCCTCCCCACCCCCCCTTTCCTGTGCTGCTCCGCGGAGCCGGAAGCCGGCGCTATCGGTGAGGCCTCGTCCATCCATGGTGACTGCAGACGGGCTACGGAGCAAGCGGGAGCTACCGTGGGCACGCCTCGGCGCTCAGGACGGGAACTAAACCAATACCGCTTTTCTCGCTAGGCCAAGTCGTCCGACAAGTCGCCTCTCCAAACCACGGACGGTTCAATGGCCAAGAACCGGAGTATTTCGCAGGTCGAGTCGGGTAAGCTAAGCGGAGCCCAGCGGCGGTAGCTCCCGGCCGGTCCCTGCTGCCTTCCGCCGACCCCCGTCGGTCCCCGCCGCCTTTCTGGCCGCTAACCTCCTCTCGCTTCGGTTTCAGAGCTCTATTTCTTGATATCGCGGTTCCTGACGACCGGTCCGTGTCGGAGAGCGGCGGAGGTGAGCTGGCACGTCGGCGCCGACCACTTTGTTGTCTCTGCGGATAGTTTGGCCGCTGCCGGGGGCAGAGCTGCCGTCTAACCCCGGCTGTGTCCCCGCAGGTCCTGGTCGGTGAACTGGAGGAGCACCAGGTGCGTATGGCGGCCAGCCCCGGCGCTGTCCCGGCGCTATGCTAGCGGCTAGCAGCCGCGACCGAGTCTGGGAGGAAACTTGGTTCGCTCGCTCCACTTCTGCCACCATCGGTCCCTCCCGTTTGACATCACTCGCTTTCTGTTTTCGCTGCCCATGTGTGTCCGAGCTTTCAGCCCCGCTCCTTTGTGTCTCTCCAGCTCTTGCCGAGGAGACTGGACTGGCTGGGGAACGAGCACCAGAGAGCCTACGAGGACGTGGTGAGCTCCGGGGACGTGTGCTCCGCCATCGCCTGTTGTTATTGTCTTGTGACAGGGACTCCGGCCACGCTCGGCGCTTGTTTACGCTCTTTGTTCTTGCCCTGGCCGCGCGACTCTCGGCGCCGTTCGAACCGGCTTTTGGGTGCTTAAAGTCACAACTCCGTCCCCTGGGGGGATTTTCCCAAGTGATCGGCGGTGGGACAGCCCGCATCACACCGGGATGGAGGCTTTAACGTTATTTATGCTGGACTTTTTCCGCCGCACGCAGGCTGGGCGCTTGTGCCTGTGCTCCGTTGAGGCGGCTCCGCTGGCCAATCAGAGGCCGAGACACGTTGTCTCCGCGTCGCTTTGCGTGTGGCCCGAGCCGTGATTGGCCCATTAAAACGGGCCATTTGCATACCAGGCCACACCCCCGGGCTGGGAGCGGAGAAGCAGAATATGGAAGCGCAAACTGTCCTGCCGCACGGCTCTCCCACAAGTTTGTTGGCAGGCTGCATCTTCCAGAAGACTGCACAAGTGTGAACGATTAGTGGTGTTACAGGACCTAAAACTGTGCTGTTATCATCTGATCTAAGGCGTTCTGTTTCTATTGTTGCTTCTTGCGTTTTCTGCACATCCTCATCCTGACGTTTCAAAAAAAATCCCAAACACGCAGCCACTATGACATCTGGTTGATTAGTCTCGGGTCCGAAAGTGCAAAGATGCCCAAATGCACATTTCACGACCCCCTTTGACCTGTAAAAACCTGTTTGGATGTGCATTCTGGCATGGCGATATTCAAATATTCTTGTTTTAGACGTGTGCTATGGCCCCTCACCCTCGTCCTTGCTTGCCTCGTCAGGTTGCAGCCAACAGACACATTGCACCGGACCATTTGCTGCGGATATGTATGCAGATCGGACCGATTCTGGACAAAGCGGTGCCGTCCTGCGTCTCCGGTGTCCAGACCCTTCTGGGTACTGGGAAACAGTCAGCGCTCAGGACCACAAAAGGTGCGGTTTTTTAACCGAGCTTCTAAATTCACCCTGGAGACACGTTTAAGAACTCAAGCTTCTTTCAGGTCTTAAGCTTGCCTGTCGCATTGTCCGTAAATATGGTGACTATTTTGGGTTTCAGACAGCGAAAGCTCACAGTTACCAGCGTCATCATATGCAGCCCTTCACTGGGGCCGACCACCAGAGAGGCCTTTAAACTGCAGGAGAACTCTGCACCTCGGTAGGTCCAGGCTCTGTCCTCGTCTCGGCATCCAACACAGATGTTGCGCCTGTGCTTGCAGGCCTCTCTGGGCTAGCTGCCGGTGTGTTGACGACCTACCTACTGTACTTCGTCTTTTTCGGTCATTTACGCCGAGTGTTTTATTGGAATTTGAATTCCTTCTTTTGCCAGCTTGTTTATGATTGCCCCTGTTCCTAAATCATTAACTGTTACTGCCTGTTCAGAAAAATGGTCAAGTCTGTTCTCAGTGTTCCCCTTTGGAGTCACTTCTAGTCAGTGCATCCAAATATATATCTGAAATTAGTCTATTTTAGTCAAGGGAAAAGCCATGGAAACGGAGAATTTTGGGATGTGCTCCAAGTTCTCTGCGTTGTTTCCATGGCAACACGTATGTTTATCCATATCCAACGTTTCGGATGTCAGAATAGCTGTTATTATTAGTGTTTACTGGAAATATATTGGCAATAAAAAGGTGGACTAGCACTGAAAGTAGCTGCTTTTGGTTAGCTTCTAACATGTATCAGTTGGTTGAGGTTCATTCCTGTTCAGTCTGTGATGACGATGATGATGATGATGATGATGCTGCTTCTCCTGCTAACGTTCTGGGCGTTCTGCTGCCTTTGTGTAATTCGCATCAGTTCATCCACACAACTGACGTCCTACTGTCAACAGTTAAGGTCCTTCGAGGGAGAGAGCTGACGGGATCCCAGCGCTTCGCCTGCATCAACCCTGTCAACAACTATGCGCGCATGTTCCTGCACCGGAGGGTCCTGGGTCACCTGTCGGCTGTTTATTGTATTGCTTTCGATCGCACTGGTCTCAGGATCTTCACAGTAAGTGAACGGAGTCCCCGCCGGTCCCGTGTGCCTTCCGATGTCGGCGCTTGCGTTAAAACTGCGTCCTTGTGGATCACCAGGGCTCGGACGACTGTCTGGTGAAGATTTGGTCTTCATTTGATGGACGGCTCCTGTCCACGCTGCGAGGACACACTGCAGAGATTACAGACCTGGCAGTTAATTATGAAAACACACTCATTGCTGCTGGAAGCTGTGACAAGACCATCCGTGTGTGGTGCCTTCGTACCTGTGCCCCGGTGGCTGTGCTGCAGGGGCACAGTGGATCCATTACCTCCCTACAGGTAAACGCCGAGGTTCTCCTCACTTATTAGTGAACAGACGGCAGGAAATGAGGTGCCTGTTGATGCCTGGTGTTTCCAGTTTTCGCCGTTTGCCAAGGGCTCCAAACGTTACATGCTGTCCACCGGAACTGATGCAACCTTGCACCTCTGGCAGTGGGACGTGGACAGCATCAAGTTTAGGTGAGAGCTGCTCCTAATACACCCTTTACTCTGGACGGTGTCTTTCTGGAAAAGTTTGCTCCCTTTCAACATGACTTAATCATTTATAACATCATTGGGAAGAATTTGCTGACCATCGTGTTTTGGATCCAAGTTGCAGCTGTTTTTTGGTTTTTTTTTTGTAACGGCGTTGACGGTTGTTCAGTTAAGCAGGCTGAGGTCGCAACAGTCCTTCTGTAAACGGAAACCTTTGTATGGAAACCCACGCTTAGCCTGCAGCAAAGCGTCGACCCGTCAGACTGGGTTGAACAGTCTTTTCTGTCCTGAGATGTGGAAGTTGAGCAGTCTTTCCTTTACCTGCTTGCAACTTGCTCTCATTTTGCACGTTTCTTTTAAGCGAATACAGTAAAATGCTTAGCGAGAGCAGGCCGTGGTGCGAGGAACACAAGTCACTGTTGGGCGTAGTGTTTTGTTGTTGGAACTGCCGCTGCGGCCTGCGGTGATGGACTTGGGTGTGATCGGATGGTTGTCATGATAATCTGTCATGTTTATGGGTCTTAAATCCATAGTGGCTATCTGACTTAACCTGTGCTGCACTTTATTTACCTGTATTCCTGTATTTGTTCTGTAGTGATCAGTCCCACAAGTTTACAGAGCGGCCCAGGCCAGGAGTTCAGACCGTGTGCTCCTCCTTTAGCCCAGGTACACTGATGTCTATTCAGCTCCTTCAAGTCCTCTTTTGACCCGAATGAACAAGTATTGTAATATTGTGTCACTGTCGCTCTAGGTGGAATGTTTTTGGCCACCGGAAGTACCGACAATGTCATTAGAATATATTATTTGGGAAGCGGTAGCCCAGAGAAGTTATCTGAACTCCACGAGCACACGGTAAGAAGCCCCTCAGAAGGCAGGAACTGGCTTCCGCAGCTTTGGGCCAGTGTGAAACAATCCTCAGCATTAACATGCAGAGGTGGGCAAACTGAGGCCTGGGGGCCACATGTGGTCCAGCGAAGAATTTTATCCGGCCTGCAAAATCTTCACAATCATTTCTCCAAAAGCCAAACAAAGAGGGTTGTCACCTGGATTGGTTAGTAAAAGATTCAGACCCCCCCTTCAGCCAGCATGCTAACATGTCCTCTCACAAAGGTGGGGCCAAGCATCATTTGCTTCATCATTCATCCCTAGTTGGACCCAGTTACAGGCTCTTCCAAATATTTTCTTAACCAATAGTCCATCCAGTGGGATCTTTAGCTAACCTCTGATCCCCGATTGGTGGGATAGCTTCCTGCACCATCTGGTCGGCCCCTTCATCAAGATCTAAAACCCAACGTGGCGCTTCAGGCTAAATGGTTGCCCACCTCTTGGTTAGCGTGTAATAATGGCTCTCCAAACCTCTGCTCTGTAGGACAAAGTGGACAGCATCCAGTTCTGCCACTCAGGTGAAAGGTACGGTGAAGGACTCTAGTTTGCTTAGCAGCGCGCTGGCGTGTAGCCGCGCTAAGTGGCCTCTGACGCTGTGAGGTGTTTGCTGTCTCAGATTTGTGAGTGGGAGTCAAGACGGAACCGCTCGCATCTGGAAGCTCCATCAGCGGCAGCAGTGGAAGTCCGTCCTGCTGAAAATGTCAGCCACTCTCCCAAGGTAGGACTTCCTGTCTGTCCCTGATGTTGGGTGCAGGAAAACGCCCCTTTTTTGTGTGTTTTTTTTTTCTTTTGCGTGGAATGGTCACTGTTACACAGCATGAAATGCCTGCCGTTTCTATTTTTCTGTCAGTGATGAGCTACTGATGGAAGAAGAAAGCTGCTCAAAATCCAAAGTGACCATGGTAGCATGGGATTGCCATGACAACGTGGTTGTCACAGCTGTCAACAACTATCTCCTCAAAGTGTGGAACTCCAACACAGGACAGCTGCTGCACATCCTCAAAGTACGCTCCAAGCCTTTGGGGAGGGAGGCGGACCCACGGCAGCCTCGGCTAACCTCAGGAGCGGCTCACCTCTCCTCTGTCCTCAGGGCCACGAGGCTGAGGTCTTTGTCCTGGAGCCGCATCCTTTCGACGCCAGGATCATGCTGTCCGCCGGTCACGATGGAAATGTGTACATGTGGGATTTGCAGCGAGGAGCCCGCGTCATGCACTTCTTCAACATGGTGGGCAGACCGTTGGGATTGGAGCCGAGGGCTTTCCCTGCTGCTTTAGCGAGCTTCTGACCAGCTTCTGCGCTCGTGCTTCCAGATTGAAGGTCAGGGTCATGGGGCGGTTTTCGACTGCAAGTTCACCCCAGATGGTCAAAGATTTGCCTGCACCGACTCCCACGGGCACCTTCTCATCTTTGGATTTGGCAGTTCCAGACCGTTTGAGAAGGTAAAGATGTTTGGCTTCTATCTGCTAGACCTCGGTGCTGCCGCTGATCGCAGAGACGCTGCCGGGCTGGTTCAGATCCAAGTGTGTTGGTTTTCATGATGCTAACTCTTTATATGGCAGGCTAGTCAGGAAATGGTGTTTACCAGCAGGAATAAATGCTCTTAGCTATGCTGACGACACGCCGCTCTATTTATCCATGAAACCAGAGGAACCAGAACAGTCAGTCAGCTCTGAGAGGAGTTAGCCACAGAGGTCACATGACTTCTGGGCTGACTCGTCAACATTGGCTGCTAGTAAAATCCAGAATAGACCTTCGAGGTCCTCAGAGGCCAAACTCCATCCAAGGTCCAGCTCATGGACCTTTCCTCAGGCCCCTTGCTGGGGGACCAGCTCCCTGTCCAGGGACAGGAGGATGACTTCCTCTCTCCTGTAAGAGGAAGCCTGTAGTCAGTAGTTCTGTAGCTAGCTAAGGTAATGCTCACAGGTAGAAGAGGATCAGCTCACCTGAACCGTCGTCTTGGCTGCCCAGGTACAGAAACCCAACCACATTTCTGCCTCGTGGTTGCCCTGCCCTTCTGGAGGTGTTTTCAGATAAATAAACCGGAATTGAGCTGAAATTAACGTCGCGCCACCTCCCCCCGTCCCAATGTGTGCAGATCCCGGACCAGGTTTTCTTCCACACAGACTACCGGCCCCTGATCCGAGACGCCAACGGCTTTGTGCTGGACGAACAGACGCAGCAGGCGCCCCACCTCATGCCTCCACCCTTCTTGGTGAACGTGGATGGAAACCCCCATCCCCTCAGGTAGGCTGCGGCTTCTGATCGGCACCACCGGCTCAGGCGTCCGCTCAGAGATCTACAACTGACTGGGTGTTTCAGTTACCAGCGTCTGGTCCCGGGACGGGAGAACATTGCTGATGAGCACCTGGTTCCCACACTTGGATACGTAGCCACCGGTAAGACGCGAGCTAGCCTTTAGCCTCAGGGGCCACATTGGGATTTAGACGACCACTGGTCTCATCTCGCGGTTTGACTTTTTCAGTCGATGGCGACGTGGTGGAGCAGGTGATCAGCCAGCGGCCTGCAGAGCATGTGGAGCCCGCCGCACGGCCGGGCAGCCTCCTGGACGAGGCCATCCGGCGGCTGCAGGAGGACCAGCTGGGGAACATGCCCCGCCGAGGTGCTGCCGCCGACCGTTCAGACATCTGCTGGACGGCTGCAGCGTTGCTGAACTCTTTGTTCCGTTCCGGTTTCTGTCAATGATCAAGCAGACACGCAGCCCTTGCCCTACGTGGTCCTGCGCCGCAACAGCCAGGTGGAGCGCATGTGGCAGATGCAGCAGAACGCGCCTTCCTGTGAGATCGCCTGGAGACCCAGGGTCATGGTTCCGGCTCTCTCAGCCAGCAGCTACAGGTAAGATTTGCATCAGCACTGACGACCTGGTGTTTTTATGTGTTTTTAACATGCAAGCGGGTCTTCAGGTACCAGGAGAACATCCGAACAGCCAGAGGAGATCATGAGGTGGCGCTGTTCAACGCTAGAAGGAGGCGCATCATCTACACACTGGTACCTTCAGGGCCTTTTCTTCAGCAAACACAGTTCTACGAACCTCTGGACCTCTGCAGGGTTCCGCTGTGTTCTGAGACTTTTTCTGGCCTCCCTCTGTCCCCTCAGGACGACTCCGATGAAGAGCCCTCCACTGCAGTTCAAACGCCAGAACGCGACGAACTGATGGAATACGTGTCCTTGTCGTGTGAGGAGGGAGAAGAGATGACCAGCTCTGAGGTGTGGCCTCGCGGGCCGTCCGCTCGTTTGATTGTGTTCGCTCCCTGTCTGAGGACGCGTCTTTTTAATCTGTCCAGGACAACGAGATGGAGGGCAGCGATTCCATCGACGAAGAGTGGAAAAGTGACAGCTCAAGGTTTGTTTTGAAAAGTCACGCATTATTGGTCGCTGTTCGGAGGTCCTGCTCAGGCTACCACCCACAACTGGAAAATGATGTACGATGATGTTTTGGCCCCACCCTCTTGAGAGGACCAGATTAAATAGTCCATCGGGCCACACGTGGCCCGCGGGCCTCAGTTTGCCCACCTCTGAGCTATCATGTTCTACATAGAATAGATTTATTGTCACTTTTAGATGCAGCTTGTTGTTCAGTACAATAACACAACCAACCAGGTGTGTCAAACCTGATCCGGTTCAGGTTACAGCTTCTTTCTGTGTCTACGCCTGCTTTTGATTGGCCAGCCACACATCCAGCGACTATTCTGACTGGACGGCGGATGCGGGCATCAACCTGCAGCCCTCCACACCCGTGTTGTTGCGTAAACGAGCGCATCGCAGACTTGTCAGCTCAGACGAGGAGGAAGACGAGGAGGAGGAGGAGGAGAAGCAGCAGCAGCAGCAGCAGCAGCAGCGGAGTGATGAGGAAGAACAACCGAGCAAGAAAAACAAGCAAAAGTCCAAGAAGGCCAAGAAGAAGTCCCCCAGGGTGAGCAGCCTGCTCGCGTGGACAAGCCAGCATGTCACCTGATGAGATTTGGCGGTCGAGACTGAACTGAACTTGTGTCGTTGAAACAGCGGCCCAAAGCCAGACCTTCCATCAACAGAGAGGTCTCCTGCGAGTTCAGACCCTCCCAGTGGATCACCGATGTCATCCCCCGGAAGTCTCCGTTTGTTCCCCAGATGGGGGACGAGGTCAGCGCATTACAGTTAGCTGCACCAGCTGAAACCTGCTTTTTTTCAAAGAGTGACTCTGATTTTCGGCCAATCAGGTGATCTACTTTCGCCAAGGACACGAGGCTTATGTTGAAGCTGTGTGCCGAAACGATCTGTACGCCATCAACTTGGAGAAGCAGCCGTGGAAGAAGATGCAGCTCCGGGTAAGACGAGTGTGATGTGAATGGATGAGCATGTTCTTTTAGGGAAATGGCTGTAAAGGCTCTGAGGACCAGAACAAAGATTCCATCGGGCCACAGTTGGCCCCCGGGCCTCAGTTTGCCCACCTCTGCCATAGACACAAGTTTATTATTTTGATTGTCCGTAAACAATAATGTTTTTTTCCAGGACCAGGAGTTTGTGAAGATCACTGGGATCAAATATGAACTCTGCCCTCCGACACTTTGCTGCCTGAAACTGACCCTGATCGATCACGGCACTGGCAAAATCACAGACAAGTCTTTTTATGTCAAGTAAGCAGATTATTATTATTATTTTTTTTAATCAGTTTAGGGGTGTAGGGACGTGCGCTCATGCTTATTACCTGTGTACGTCTTTCAGGTACCACGACATGCCCGACGTGATCGATTTCCTCGTGTTGAAGCAAAGCTACGACGAGGCGCTGCGAAGAAACTGGCAACCCAGTAGGTTTTAGCTCCGCGAGATGAAAAAGTCTCGTGTTTTCAGACAGCCTGACGTTTGTGTGAAACGCGAGCCGTAAGCGTGACGAGCTCTTCTCCGGCCCAGGCGACAGGTTCCGCTCGGTGATCGACGACGCCTGGTGGTTCGGGACCATCATCTGCCAGGAGCCCTACCAGCTGGAATACCCCGACAGTCTCTTCCAGTGCTTCAAAGTCAGGTAGGAGACGAGGGGAGGGGCTGAAGCCTGTGACACTGCCACCCGCGCGCGCGCATGTACACGTCAAACCCGCGCTCGTCCTCCCTTCCAGGTGGGACAACGGAGAAACGGAGAAACTGAGTCCGTGGGACGTGGAACCCATCTGTGACGAGGGTGACTCCTGCGCTGTCACATCTGACCACTGCAGTCCACCCGTGCAGACTGTTGAACACGTGCACGTGTCCTGTTGTAGCCCAGCAGCCCGAGACGGAAGGGGGAGGCATCCCTGTGACGGCCGAGGAGATGAGCGAGCTGATGTACAAGCCTCTGCCTGGAGAGTGGGGCGAGCGGAGCCGGGAGGAGGAGTGCCATCGCATCATCGCCGGGATCGACCGGCTCATCACCGTGGGTGGGTGCTCGGCGCCCACGGGCCCCTTTTCCCACCGTCCTCAGATGACCTCCAGTCTCGTCAACGGCGCTCACAAAGACGTTGGTCCGGTTTTCTCCACACTGTCTGCAGACATCGCCGCTCCCTTCTCGGGGCCCGTGGACCTGGTCCAGTATCCCACCTACTGCACGGTGATCGCCTACCCCACCGACCTGTACACCATCAAACTGCGACTCCTGCACAGATTCTACAGGTGGGTCGCGCTGCTTAGCCCTTGTCCCTGCGTCGCCTGCGCCCGTTGGTAATCGCGGGTGTGTCTGCCCTTCCCAGGCGCATCTCAGCGCTGATTTGGGACGCCAGGTATATTGCGCACAACGCCCACATTTTCAATGAGCCGAGGAGCAAAATTGCCTACTCGGCGAAAATCATCACCAACGTCCTCCAGAGGTTCATCAAGTACGTTGCACAGCTTCGGGCACTGATTTGCGCACCTATTTAATGCCCTCAAACGGCTTCAGGAAGGCTTTTCCCCTCCTTTTTCCGCAGTCATCCATCTTGCACGGACATCATGGAAATCTATAACGCTGTGGAGGAAATGGACGGTGACGACGAGGTGTGTCCAGGCGGGAGTGGAAGCGGTTTTGCAGCAGCATTTTGAGTTGGTGCTCAGAGTAAGCAGACCTAACGCAGTCTCCTCCCGTAGGAAGAAGACTCCGAAGCTCCGGGGACGTCTTCTGGACAGCGCAGGAATCAGGTAAGAGTGGAGGGCCTGAGCGTGAGCATTAGCTGCCTACCTGCAGCTAACGCACGGCACACATGGCTGCCTGCAGTCCTCTCTGGAGGTGGTGCCTGACCGGGAAGCCTGGAAGAACCAGTGCAAGAACTTAATCAACTACATATTTGAGTGTGAAGACTCGCAGCCCTTCAGGGAACCCGTGGATCTCCAGAACAACCCTGTAAGTGGGCGGCGGTGGCGGCCGGGGGGGCGGTTGTGCTGGGGAGGCCGGAGCTCTGACCTGGGCTGTGTTTGTCCAGGACTATCACGACATCATCGACACGCCCATGGACTTCGGCTCGGTGAAAAGAACTCTGTGGGACGACAGATACGAGAACCCTCTGGAGCTGTGCAAAGACGTGCGGCTGATCTTCGCCAACGCCAGAGCCTACACGCCCAACAAGCGCTCCCAGGTGGGAGTCCAAAACCCGGAGGGCGGGGTCCCGCTTGGCTGCGTTTCCAAACTCATCGCTTCTCCCCCCTCCCAGATTTACAGCATGACCCTGCGGCTGTCCGCCCTCTTTGAGGAGCGGATCAGAACCGTCATATCAGATTACAAAACGGCGGTGAAGAGCAGCGACAAGCTGCGCCGCAGCCAGAGGTTTCGCAAGAAGACGCAGCAGCAGCAGCAGCCCTCGGCAGCAGCCAGGTCCGAGCCTTCAGCCCGGCTGCGGCCTACGCCCCCGGCTCAGGCTGCCCTCACAGGCGCTGTCCTTCTGTCCTGCAGTCAGCGGAGAGCTGCTGCCAAAACTCAGGAAACGGTGGAGCCGCCGACGGTGACCAAACCTACCTCAGCCAAAGCGTCTCTACCCGACAGGAGCAGGAGGAGCCGCACGGGTTCCCAGCCGCAGCTCCTCCGAAGACGATTCCAAAGCCGCTTCGGTTAGTGCAGAATTAGGATTTACGATAAGATGACCACATGTAAGCTAACGAGCTAGCGCTGCAAACGTCACGATGAATACCCTTCTTATGTACACATCTCCTTGTGCGCTATACCTTTTTGAGGCTTCACAGTTGCATAAAAAAAACAGCATGGCAACTGTAAACACTTGATTTTTTGCTAAAAAAACAGACTTGTTGGAAGTAGTCATTTCTGTTAGCCTATGAACAGGAACAAGCCAGAAAAAAAAAGAAAAAGAAAAAAAAAATAATCCTGGAAACCTCTGTGTGGCCTTAAAGGGATGGGCCAACATTTAATAGTGTTAGCCCTTGACTCTCCTTCACAGTTTTCCGTCAACTCTGAGAGCCTTCAGCCCGGCTGCGGCCTACGCCCCCGGCTCAGGCTGCCCTCACAGGCGCTGTCCTTCTCTCCTGCAGTCAGCGGAGAGCTGCTGCCAAAACTCAGGAAACGGTGGAGCCGCCGACGGTGACCAAACCTACCTCAGCCAAAGCGTCTCTACCCGACAGGAGCAGGAGGAGCCGCAGGGGTTCCAGCCGCAGCTCCTCCGAAGACGATTCCAAAGCCGCTTCCTCCACCGCTGGTACGGGGTTTCTCCTCCCAGGCTCTTGGTTCCTCCGTCGTTCCTCTTCTCCTTTTGCTGATTGAGCAGATTCATCCATGAAACTAAACCCAGCGGAGGGAGGGCGCAGTCCCTGTACGTGGTGATACTATGGTTGTGTGTGTGTGTGTGTGTTTCAGAGTCTGAGAGCGAGAGCGAGTCAGACAAGGACAAATGTCCGGGCTCCTCGAGGCTCCACCAACTCCGGCCAAAGACCAGAGTTACGAGAAGCCACAGGAGCAAGAGCAGGAAGAGAGGTGAGTTTGTTTCTGGCTTCATCCTCCCAGCGGCGGTCCAGAGCCTCACTGGAGCTCGGCTGTTTCCAGATGTGCTGCACAGCGATAGCGAGGAGGAGGAGCAGGAGTCCGACGATGGAGGTAAACCTAGATGGATCAAAAGTCCAAGTGCTCTATGTGCTCACTCTGCTGACGGTAAAAAGAGGGAAAAAACGAGACTTCTGCTGCCCCCTGGTGGCGCAGGGACTTGACTGCCCCTAAAGGCTCCCGGAAAGTCACGTGGTTTATTTATTTGTTGGCGTGTTTTAGTGAAAGGAGGACAGCAGAAGGTGAACGGCCACGGCAGCAGGTTGTCTGGCAGGAAGAGAAGCCGCCAGAGGGACGCCCAGAATGCCGCGTCCCACAGCTCCGACAGGGAGGAGGAGGAAGAGGAGGAGGAGGGAAACGCCGCCCGCCGTTTGCTCAAACGGAGAACCGCCCGGGTTGCTGTGAATAGGATGAAACTCCTGGAGGCGTCTCTGTCGGATGAAGAGTGTGAGGAGGAGGAGGAGAATCCGCGGAGGAGCAGCGGCCGCCTGCGGAGACAGACGCACGGCTGTGATCCAGAGCAGCTCCGACTCCGAGGCGGCGCCGGCTCACGGTAACCACCGCCGCCGAGTCGCCCCTTCCAAACCCAGCGCCGGTCCAAAGACGGCTGCTGCCGGTTTGTCGGGAAGCCTTTTCATCTCCCTTTTTCTCGCTTCAGCGGAGTCGGGTGGCGAGTCTGAGGGCGGCGGCCTCTCCAGCGCCGGGGAGGCCGGAGCGTCGCCTCAGAGTCAGCAGAACGGCCACGCGGGCGCCCACAGGCCCGGCACAGCCAGGCGGGCGGACGGAGGTGAGAAACCCGCCCTCAGACCTGCGGTGGTGTCGCTGCTGGTGCGGAGGCTAACGCCGGTGTCTTTGATCCTTTGATCCGTCAGATGGTCTGCCCCGCGTGAACGGGCACGGGGCCGAAGATCAGACATCCGACAGCAGCTCCGAGCGCGAGGAGGAGGCGGCGGCGGAGGAGGAGGAGGAGGAGGAGGAGACCCAGGAGCCCGTGTCCCAGAAACCAGCCCGGAGCACGGCCGGCCCAGCCAGGAAGAGGAGGCTCTCCAGTGAGGAAGAGGAGGAGGAGGAGGAGGCGGAATCAAAGTCCCTGTGGAGCTCGGATAAAGGGGAGGAAGACTGCAAAGCTCCATCACACCCACAGCAAAATGGCAAAAAGGTGGAGCAGGCCACCCCCAGGGAGCCCCGCAGCACCCTCAGGAAACAGCGCAAAACCCAGAGCTGCCCGTCCAGCGAGGAGGAGTCGGCGCTCCGGACCAAGATGGTGACCAGAAACAAGCGGAAACAGCGCCAGGACGACGGCTCGGCCTCGGGCAGCAGCCAGCGGGAGTACAGACCCGCCTGGAAGTCCAAGCGGAAGCATTCGACCGGCTCGTCGGACGAGGAGTCGGACAACACCGACAGCACGTCCGCCCGCCGGCTCAACCTCCGACCGCTCACCAAGAAGGATTACACCGACCACCTCTCGCTCTCGGAGGACGAGGCCGCTCAGCGACTCCCAAACGGGGACAGGACATCCGCCGGGGCCGAGGGGCCGGGGAGGAGCAGGGGCGGAGCGGCCAGGAAGCGCATTTACACCTCCGACTCGGAGGAGGCGGAGCCAGCGCCCACAACACACACGCGACTCAAGAGATGGTGCACCGCCACCAGCTCCGAGGAGGAGGAGGAGGAGGAAGCAGAGGAGGCAGAAGAGGAGGAGGTGGCGTCTTCTCCAGCCGCTTCCAGCAAGGGTGAGTCGGAACCTTCCAGGAGGACGAGGAGCTCTGCCTCCGAGAGCCGCCGCTCGTCCTCCACCAGCGCCCACAGCTTAGGGTCCCACAGCAGTCCAAAGACCAGGAGCCGGGGCCGGGCCCGGGTCGGGGACGGGGACGGGGACGGGGGCGGGCGTCCCGCCGCCGGCTCAGGCGGCGCCGCCGAGCCTCTTCCTCTGAGGAGGAGGACGGCGCGCCTCGGCGGAAGAGGCGCATCACCACCCGCAACCAAGGGAAACCGAGGGTGGTTTACCAGGAGAGCGAGTGAGGGACGGACGGACGGAGGGAGGAGAGGGAGGGAGGGAGGGAGGCCTGGCACCACCAGCTCGTGGTAGTAGCACTGGAGTCCTGAAGAGAACATGCTGTGAATCTCTTTCATTCAGGGATATTTATCTTTTCTATGAAAAACAGACAGAACCTAGAGAAAATTCAAGCATTGGAACTGCTGGTTTTACAAGGTGACGGAGCAAAAGGAACCTTCCAGGCTGCCGGTTCGGAGCCGGCCGGCACCGGAACCATCGGAGGGGCGGCGTCTGCTTGGGTGCTATCTAATATACCTCTGATTAACGAAGCATATTGCTGGCTTGCACTAAAGTAACACTGTAATGAGGTATTTCATACACTACTTTTGCATTAGAAACTCAGGGGTCAACTAAGTTTACTGTAGTCCCAGAGGTGCCAGGGGCCGCCGGGGCGGCGAGGGGCCGCCAGGGCTCAGGCGCACGTCCCAGGACGCCCGCTGGGACCCGATTAAACTCACTTTGGCTATGGCACTCCTTTGTAAATCCACACAAGTAATGCTTGACTGTACCACGTCGATATGAGCCAAATGGATTAATTAAATCTGAATTCTCCAGACTGTTTCATTTTCTCACCTTTTTCCTTTTGTTTGTTGTTTTTGTGTTGAAATCTAGCCGATAGACGTCAACAGTTGATTGAGGAGGACCGGTTGGTTTGGCAATCGGTCCCTAGCAAACTATTTAATTTCTTTTTTGTACACCTAAATGAAATGTCTTGCCATATATCACACGTTGGTACTGTTTTGCCAAGTACGCGATACTTGCAAAATGCTGTGATTTCTCATATTGGGAAGACCTTTTTACTCTGACGCCCACTCAGTATTACTTTTCGTTTTTGGACTTGACGCAAACCTTTTGTCAGTCACGTTTGTTTGTTGGAGGCTTCTAAAGGCAACGGCTTTATCCACTTTGCTCCGTGTTTTTCCTACCACACCTTTCATAGCAGATTTCCCAGGAAGGCTGTTAACACAATGTGGCTGTGGAGTGCAATGATTGATCCTCCTGTTAATAAAGACAGAATTTCCAGCTCTATTCAGACTCTGACTGGACTCACTGACGGTCTTCTGCGGAAAGGCGGGTGGAATACGTTAGAATGCATTTCCTTCATCAAGCAAGCATTCCCAATAATAAATCCAAATTCCAAAGCAGCTCCAGATGTCCCTGACTAACTTCACTCTGTTGGCTGATCATTCACACCCAATTCAGTCAGCGTCTTCTAACAGCTTGGACATCAAGGCTGAGGATATTTTTACTTTATTACCAGTGCGAGGAGACTATAAATTAGAAGTAATTGCCTTAAAGTCATTTTGAAGTTGTTTTTTATCAAACCTAATCAAATAAAAACCCAGTCTCGTCTTGTCTGTAATATGCTTTTATTGTGGCGAGGCTTCCGTCGCTGTCCACAAACTTTCGTCGCGTTCATTTGACGTCATCACGCGCCGGCTGTTTGGCCGAGAATCGCACTTTCGACTCACTCGGCAAGGTTGAAACGCTAGCGCCAATTTGATACTATTTGCAGTCAAATAGATTTTACTAATATCGTATTCGTCGTGTCTATATGCAATTTTAAATAAATGTTTAAATTGTCTAACTTTATTGTCGCGAAAGTTTCAGGCGCTCCAGTTCTTCAGTTTGTATAGTCGGTTAGCTAACATGTGAGCGTTATTATAGTCAGGTTGTTCAGGTAGGCTTCTTCCCACATCCTACACAAGCTTGAATTTGTTTAAAGATCAATTTACATCGCATCCCTTAATTTCTAGATCGTGTGGCCGGTACAACGTTGGCGCAGGGAAATAATAATGGTGCAAACGTCCTCTGTTAGCCTCCGCAAACGCCACAAACTCCACCTTTAGTGTCCGCAAACACCTTCAGCCTGATAAAATGTCTGCGTGCGGCCGGTTCGTCCACCTGTTGAAGCAGAGAAGCTTCTGGAGCCACGTTGGCCGAAGTGTCGCGACGTGGTCTCCCGTGGGAGCTGCGTTCAACGCCGGGAGGAGGCCCAACCCGTCGGGGGAGCGCCGGGTTGGTCCCGCCGGCCCGTCGGCGTCCAGGGCCAGCCTGGCAGCGGTCAGCTGAGCCCTGCGTCTGCGTCCGCAGGCTTGTTTGGGGTTCCGGAGCTGAGCTCTCCAGGGGGCTTCGAGGTGGCCACCAAGGAGGCTCTGGAGAGGACGGAGCGCCTGCTGCAGAGGGTGTGTTCTGGCCCTCCAGGAGCCCAGACCGTGGAGGCCTTTGACCAGCTCTCAGACGGGCTCTGCAGAGTAGCTGATCTGGTGAGTCCGGCGCCCAAAGCCTGCGTCCAGTCCTGGTCTCAGGGCCACGCTCGGAGCCTGGAGACCCTGACTGGAGCGCTGGTGGATTTGACACCTTGCGTTTGTCCCTCCGCTAACAGGCAGACTTTGTCAAAGTGGCCCACCCAGACCCAGAGTACCGCAGAGCTGCAGAAAAGACCTGCATGGAGGTCGGCACGGTGGTGGAAAAGTAAGCCTTTCCTGCAGCTTGGCCTCCTTCCATCTTCTGGGAGCCGGGACCCTTGGTCAGATGTTTAAGACGCGTTTCCATCGCAGCTGGTGGGAAAGGGCCCTGAAACGGCTGAACCAAGCATGACCAGAGCGCGTGGCCGTCTGTTTGCGTGCAGGTTGAACACCAATGCGGAGCTGGTGTCGGAGCCTGAAGGAGCTGCTGGACGACGCCGACCTGGTCGCCCAGCTGGACGCCGACGCCAGGTCAGCCTTTGGGTTCATTTCCTCCCTCCTCAGAAACTGTCCAGAGGTTTTGGTTGGGGGGGCTTTGGCGTGCGTTGGCGTGCCTCTGAGTGGTCTCCGCTTCTCTGCAGACGTGTGGCCGAGCTGTTCATGTTCGACTTTGAAATCAGCGGGATTCATTTGGACCACAAACTGGTGAGAAGTGCAGCCGCCGTGCGGGCGAGCGGCTCCGAGGAGCCCTCGGTAACGGCTTCTCACCCCCCGCAGCGGGAAGAGGCCGTGGCTCTGCACGTCAAGCTGCTGGACCTGAACAACGACTTCCTGCTGGGCTCACACATGCCCAACAGAATCGCCCGCTCGGCCATTCCCCAGCACCTGCACCTGCACTTTGCCAGCGAGGGCAGCTTCCTCCAGGTGGGAGGGCTTCATGCAGACTCCCCCGATGACCTGGTGAGAGCTCCGGCTTTTAGCAGCACTTCCGCCTTCGTCCGCCGGGCGGCGCCCTCGTCGCGCCGGGGACCATGAAGTAGAGGATTTCCAGTGAAAACCTTCCTGGTTTCTGCTGAAAGACGGTATTCACGGTGATTTTTTTCCATCAGGTGCGAGAAATCGCCTACAGGGTTTACCTGTACCCCAACGCCGAGCTGCTGGAGTGTCTGGAAGAGCTGCTGAGATGCAGGTACGAGCTGGCCAGACTGGTGGGCTACCAGTCGTACGCACACAGAGCCCTGAAGGGGACCATGGCCAAGACTCCGGGTGAGTGCGCGCGCGTGCACGTGTCCGCCCCGGTGCCCTTGAGTCAGCCTCAGACCCCAACGTTTTCCTCCCCCCGTGGCAGAGACGGTGATGAGCTTCCTGCAGCTGTTAACGGACAAGCTGGCAGACAGGTAGAGCCCCCCCCCCCCCCCCCACCCCACCCGCTGGGGGGGCGGAGTGGGCTCCTCAGCTGATGCTGGTCTCCTCCTCCTGTGTTAAAGGACACGAGCGGACTTTAACATGATGAGAGACATGAAGAAGAAGCTCAACCCTCGCAGCCCTGTCAGTGGACACACACACACACACACACATCTTGGTTTGTGTGTTCGTTCCCGCGTGTGTGAGCCCTTCCTGTCGTCCCTCCAGGAGGTCATGCCCTGGGACCACTCCTTCCTGAGCGGTGTGGTGCGAGCTGAACGGTGAGCGAGCGTTCTGGGATCTCTGATTAGATCTGAGAGGGGTTTTGGGTGAGAGCCCAGGTGTGTGTGTTGCGCCTGAGTGTGTTGCGTTGCTGCTGCTCAGGTTCAACACGGAGCCCAGCCTGTACAGCGCCTACCTGTCCCTGGGGGCCTGCATGGAGGGCTTGGACAGCCTCTGCTCCCAGCTCTACGGCGTGTCGCTGGTGTCCGAGCAGCCCGGCGCCGGAGAGGTGTGGAGCGAAGACGTGCGCAAGCTGGTGGGTGGCGGCCTCGCCGCACCTGTGCGCGCACACGCACACGTGCGTGACGCTTCACCCTGTCTGTTCCAGGCTGTGGTCCACGAGACGGAAGGCCTGCTGGGGTACATCTACTGCGACTTTTTCCAGCGGCCGGATAAACCCCACCAGGTGGGACCCCCGAAGGCCTCACCGGGGCCTCTGCAGAAGCTCCCGCTGGTCCTTCACCGTCCCTCCTCCTCCTCCTCCTCCTCCTCCTCCTCCCCCCCTCCTCCCAGGACTGCCACTTCACCATCCGCGGGGGCCGCTGGTGCCAGGAAAGGGCGCAGTACCAGCTGCCCGTGGTGGTGCTGATGCTGAGCCTGCCGCCGCCCAGCAGGAGCGCCCCCACCCTGCTCAGCCCGGCCATGATGGAGAACCTCTTCCACGAGATGGGCCACGCCATGCACTCCATGCTGGGACGCACCCGCTACCAGCACGTGAGCGGTGAGCTGCAGGCCCGGCCTGTGTCCCGCCCTGGAGAAGGTCCCTCCCTCTAGCTCCTCCTCCTGTCCCCAGGAACCAGGTGCGCCACTGACTTCGCCGAGGTCCCGTCCATCCTCATGGAGTACTTTGCCTCCGACCACCGCGTGCTCATGCCCTTCGCTCGCCACTACCAGACGGGGCAGGTACGTCTGCGCCCGGCTGTCCGCGCCGCAGCCGCCCGCCCGCAGGCGCTGACCGGAGCGTGTGTGTGCTTTCAGCCTCTGCCCGAGAGCATGGTGGCTCGCCTGTGCGAGTCCAAGAAGGTGTGCGGAGCGGCCGACACGCAGCTGCAGGTGGGTCCGGCGCCCTGGACGTGTGCCGCCTCGGCCGTGCTCAGGTGTGTGAATCCCTGCAGGTCTTCTACGCCGTCCTGGACCAGCTGTACCACAGCCAGGCCCACCAGCGCTCCACCACAGACGTCCTGAAGGACATGCAGCAGAAGTTCTACGGCCTGCCCTACGTCCCCAACACGGTAGGTCCCCGGGGGGCGTTGCTGCGGCTCTGCTCGAGTCCAGAGACGGGAGTCCAGTCCGGCTCCTCGGGGGTAAAACCTGCAGCGCCTCCAGGCTCCGCCTCCCTCCTGCAGCTGGGAGGGGGCATACGTGTCCACTCACTCGTTCACCTCTCAGTCCCTACCAACGTGGATTCTAGACAGCGTGGCGACGCGCACGTGTGCTGGGAGGGGAACACACACACACACACACACACACACACACACACACACACACACACACACACCCTCATCCACACATGAGGAGAACATGTGGAAAGAAAAGGTGGAGAGGGAGATGTTTCCGCCGGCCACGTCGGCTTGAACCTGCCATATTAGGCCTGGCCCTTTTAGCCACCTCGCTTTACTCCCAGGCTGCTCAACACACACACACACACACACACACACACACACACACACTCCCTCCCTCCCTCTGCTTTGATTCCCTTCTCCTGGTAGTTTCTCCAGGACGACAGGCTGGAACCTGTCGGAAACCTGCTGCCTGTGGTCCTTCTCCTCCGCCAACTGTCCCTTTCATGTCAGAGGGCTGGAGGAGCGCTGGGAGGAGCTGCTCCTCCAGTCTGCTCCTCCAGTCTGCTCCTCCAGTCTGCTGGGCCCCTGCCGTGGCGTCTGGAGCACATCCCTCCCCGACGCCGACCAACTGCAGCTTTGCTTCACCAGCGGATGAAAGTCCCCCCCCCACCGAATTTCCCACCGGCCCCGCCCGAACCCCCCAGGCAGGAGAAGGGGACTTTCTAGCTCTGGAATTTCCTGCTCCCGTCCTTTAGAGAAGTTGGCAGCTTGTGTTTGACGGATCCATTTCAGCCCTATTGTGACACCAGAAACCTGCACCCATCATCTTCAGGCTTGGGTGTGTGTGTGTGTGTGTGTGTGTGTGTGTGTGTGTGTGTGTGGGGGTGGGAGGGGCTGTTTTCTGACCCAGGCTCTCCCCCAGCTTCCTCTGCTTTGATGCTTTGTTCTCGCTGTGCAGGCGTGGCAGCTGAGGTTCAGCCACCTGGTGGGCTACGGGGCCAAGTACTACTCCTACCTGATGTCCCGCGCCGTGGCCTCCATGGTGTGGAAGCAGTGCTTCGCCCAGGACCCCCTCAACAGGTGAGGCCGCGCCTTGCTCGTTCCCTCACTTCCTGCTGTGGAGGTCGGAGGTCAGGGTGCGGCCCGCACGCCCTCGTCCACCAAATCCACCCAGCCAGGGTCCAGAGGGGCAGAATGTGTCTGTGCGCGTGTGGAATGTGTGCTCGGGCCGCTGTCCACCGGGACCTCTGAGGGCCAGGCGGCCCCTGAAGGTCGTGCAGACGTTGCTTTTTAAGATCGTGGAGCTCAGCTGACTGAAACCAGACCGAGGCCTCAGAGTTAGCTGCCCCGTTAGCCGCGGTTTGAGCCTGCCTACCTCGGCCACCTGCCTGAAACGGGCCTCCAACGATCCGGAGCCTTTGTTCCTCAGGTGAATTCTCGGGCTGCTGCTCACACACACACGGGGGCCCTCCACAGCCAGTTTATTGGGGCTAAATGAGGCGTTTGCGGTCAGGACTGAATTGGTCCTGAGGGACGTCCCAGCAGCTCTCTGGAGCACATCCTGCCTCCTCACCGGCTGTCCTCCACCCGTCTTTCCTGTCCCGTCCTCCCCTTTGTCTCCTCTGGTTTGGTTCCACCGGCCGCCTGACTGTGGTGATCAGGTGACCGTGGCCCCGGAGCTAACCAGCCTTCTGCTCTGGCCTTGGCAGGGACATGGGCGAGCGCTACCGCCGGGAGATGCTGGCCCACGGAGGAGCCAAGGAGCCCATGCTGATGGTGGAAGGTAACCAACCCTCTGGTTCCCCTCAGAGCTTCTCACAGGTTCCTGTCCGTCTGTTGGCGCGCGAGTGGATCTCAGACTGGTGTCCCTCCAGTTATCTGGGCCCTCAGATGACCTCTTGACCCCACAGCCTTCGGGCAGAGCTCTCATTTTGCCCTCTCGTGTCAGCTTTTGTTGACTTTTTTGATATTTTCTTTCCTCCCAGGAAGCGAATGTTTGTCCTCCTGGACTTTGATCCCAGACTCTCGTTTACTCGTTTACCTTCACCGCTGGCCACTGATGGAGCCACGGGGCCTCCCGGCAGCCAGATCTGCCCGCTGGTTCTGCTGGTTCGGTCGCTGTGGCTCAAAGGTGGGATGGTTGGGTGGAGGCCAGCGCCCACAGACCTGGGGGAGGAGCAGATTCAGACCAGTACCTGGAACCTTCTGCCTTCTCCAGCCTCATCCAGAACCTCCGCTGGTCCCAGCCCTCCTTTAAGGGCATGGAACCTTCCTTTCTGCCTCCTCTAACGGTCACAGACCGGTTCCTCCTGGCGGATCTCATCCCCGCTTGGGCTTTCATCACCGACACGCCTGGACAAGACAACAGAAGAAGAGATGGAAAACAAGCGCTGTGGTGTCAGGTAGCAGCTGGGAGCCAAGCTAACCGCCACCTCCCCCAGCGGGGTCGTCCTCTGAAGCTGCAGCCTTGGGCGGATCACCTCCTCCCCAGGAGATCTACTGACCCGCTAGCGCTTTGTTCTTGACAGCGTTCTCCTGCATGGCTCCCTTTGAAGTGAACGCTGCTCTAATTATAGGCCCAGCTCCCGCGTTATCTGGCTCCTCGCTCCTCCTTCACTTGTCAGCCTCACGGAAACGAAGCCTTTGAAGAACATCAAAGCGCCAAAGGTCTTGACTCCGAAGCGGAGCGCGTCCACCTCCCGGCCTAAAGGCAGCGTTGGCCAGGACCCGCTTCCAGAAGGGCTGTTTCCACGCCGATTTCCAGCGTTTTTCGTCCCGCCGCCTCCTGCGTGTGGATGGAAGGATCCCAGCGTGGAAGCAGAAACATCATCAAAGCCACAGAGTTGTGCCATGACGTCAGTGCATGTGCTGGAGCGCTCAGCGTCGGCGGCCATCTTGGATTCCCACTGCGGCTGGAAAACCACTCAGCAGCGGAGGCTTCTTTGATGTGGGCAGCAATATTTGGGCCCCAGGAGATCAGAGGACGCAGAAGGAGCCGGTACACCCAGTCCTCCGCACAAAAGGAGGTGTGGAGCTCTTCTCCTCTTTCGCCCTTGGCGAGGTGGCAGAGGAGGCGCAGGGGCATGTGGAGCTGGGCCAATCAGAGGCTGGGCTTTCTATCCGCCTGGCTCCCTGCCCGCTAGCCCACCGTTCCCAGGAAAAGAGCTGAAATGTAAACCGGGCCATTAAATCCTGAGGAGAAAGTGAGAATATGAGGAATGACGAGAGGACGAGAGGGAGTGAAAAGCCATGGAGTGGCTGGCGCGGGCCCGGGCCCGGCCACAGAGGGGGCTTTCATGGCCCGGCTGTTCCCACAGCTCGGAGATGGAACCCTGCACCATGAGTCAGTCAGCTGTAGCTACCGTTAGCTAACCCTGGTGTCCAAACGATCCCGTTGGCTCAAAAAGACCAAGACCAAACCTGGGCTCTCTGATCCGGGACCGCTAGCGCTCCCAACCCAGAGGAGCGTTGCGTTAGCAGGGCGCAGCGCAGCAGATACCCACCGTCTCCCAGCAGACCGCTGCTCCCGGGTGGCTCCGCCCCGTCGCCAGCAGCCACCCCAGAGCACGGCTAAGCAGGG
>CAAE01010538.1:0-10000 GCA_000180735.1 Tetraodon nigroviridis | reverse complement strand
ACAGACGAGCTCTCCACACACACACACACACACACACACACACACGCACACACGCACACACATTCCCGTAGGTGCACACTCACATTTGCTCCATGGCACTGAGCACATTCTGCTGTCATTAGTGTGAGCGTTTCTAAAACTCTGACCACAGCAGCAGCTGAAGGAAACCTTCTCCTCCTCCTCCTCCTCCTCCTCCTCCTCCTCCTCCTCCTCCTCCTCCTCCTCCTTCTCCTCCTCCTCCTTCTCCTTTCTGTCTGTTGGCGTAACCAAGCGTAGACGCGTGAAGGCAGCAGAGGCTGGAGACACCTCTGGGTTCTCTGCTTGGCCAAGGCTGCCTGATTAAGCGTGAAGTAGCCGAGCCTCTGAAGGCCTCCGTGTGCGGCCCTTTGAAGCCAAAGCGGAGGCAGATTAGCCCGGAGCAGCCGAGTGTGAGCTGGGATCAGACCCTCTGAGCGGAGTGTCCCTGTGTCGGCAGGAATGCTGCAGAGACGACCCTCCATGGAGGACCTGGTGGACGCGCTGGTGTCTGAGCTCCAGCCCAACTTTGAGACCTTCCTCATGGACTCTGAGAGCTGAGGAGCAGCCGGAGGAGCAGCCGGAGGAGCAGCCGGAGGAGCAGCCGGAGGAGCAGCCTCGGCCCAGGTCACCTCCTCAGATGTTTGTGGACCTTTTCTGAGGTTTTGGACAGCTGTCCAGGATTCCAGGATTGCTGAGCAACTCTTAGACCAGATTGAGGATCATATCTGTGTTTGCATCTCTGTCATGTCAGAACAAAAATAAATCTCTTTTCTCCTTGTTAACATTCGCCTGTTTGCAGAGGTTGAAATTTGCCTGGTGAGACGCCCTTAAACACTCGTGTGTGTGTGTGTGCGTGTGTGTGTGTTTTCCCCATCAGATCAGAGGAAGAATCCTTCATCTGTTCTTCCTGTTGTGCTGCTGCTGGTTATGTTTTTAATTAACGAACCTTCATCTGTTTAGTCTCTTCAGCTACACACGGCTGTGGAGGTCATGTGACAGCGCCTACACCGGAGAGGACCTGCGTCACATGACCCGGTTGAGCAGCTTGACGCCCAGAGCACAAACGCTTCCTAACATGTCTGCTCAGATGTTTCCAGCCTGGTGAGTTTCCAGTGCGGATCTGGTCTGGACCCATTTTTCTCCTGAACCTGCTCCTTGCTCTTTATTCCCCGAGGTTTTCTTCAGATTCTAGAAGGACTTTTGTTCTTTTTTTCTTTAAAGAAGACAACTCTTCATGTGTGGACTCCTGGTCTTTGTGTTACTGTCATTCAAACTCAACTCGGGCAACCTTCTACAAGCGTTTATTTACAAAAAACGTGGTTATCAAAAGTCCCAGACTGGGAGAGGCACCACTGTCACCTTCATGTGACCAAAATATTGATACGAGTCCCCTTTTTTACATATCTACATACATCTGTCACTTCAAACGCACCAGGGCTCGCCTCTACGTCCACATAGGCCCCAAAGTGCAACTCGGTCTTCTGGCCCTCGAACCTGAACCCAGAACAGCTCGGTGGCTCCACCAGCTTCAGAAGACCTCGGCCGCTCCGAAAGGCCGAGCGGAGGCTGGTCGTTGGTCCACTCCTCCGCAGCTCAACTTCATTAGCCTTTACCAGCGTGACCGGTGGGTTCACATGACTGGTGAGTGAGTGTGTGTGTGTGTGTGTGTGGGTTGGGACGGGGGCCGAGTGTGTAATCTGATGAAGGATCTGGCCCCAGCTGTCGTTGCGTTCAGGGTGGTTCAAGGTCGGAACCTGAGCCAGGGAATCCGTGTCATCCTGGGAAGAGCGGGGAGAGGAACAGCCGCAGCCATTAGCCAGACATCAGTCAGCCGCTCTGACTGCTTCAAAGACGTCTGCTGTCTTCACCAGCTGCGCCGCCGCATCCGCTGGTGCAGCGGGCTCATTTAACACTGCGGACGCCACAGCGCTCCTGCTTTTGACTTTTATAAGTTTAAAAAGTGAGACTTAGTGGACGTTGCTTTAAGACTGCAAACATGCTTAGCATTTGTGACGCATGAGGGTCAAAGGTCATAGGAGCAGCTGAAGAACCCCAGCAGTGTTGGGCGTCCTCACACACCTGAACCCCTCCCCGCCCACCCACGCAGCCCCTCACCCTCCTGACCGCTGCGGTTCTGTCCGGTCCAGTCAGGCCACCTTTCCCTGGATCCGTCCCCGTGCTCTTCGTCACCCTCCACCCGCATCAGGGCGTCCCCGTCGTCCTCGTCCGGGTTGGTGTTTCTGAGGAGCGTCGGGACATGAGCGGACAGGACGTCCAAAAAGACAAAGGAAGGAGGAGCTGATGCACGGCTGGGCCTCACCCGTCGCTCAGGCTCAGCTGGGACGGGAACGCACCGGTGCCCTGGCTGGGCGACAGGCTGCAGCTCTCATCGCAGCAGAGGGACGGGATCAGCTGGACCGGCCCTGCACCACACACACACACACACGCACACACTAATCTCACCATCTCCTCACTTAAACAGGCAGTGGAAGAGATGCGTGACTGACCACAGGTGTGTCCGGGGCCCAGGTGACACTGGCAGCAGGGCCTCTGGGGGAGGTCGCGCAGCCAGCGAGGGTCCAGGCGGGACAGCTCGGCTCCGCCGTAGGGACAATCGTGAGGCCTGAGCGAAGCTGCTGAGGGGACATGAAGGAGACAGGGGACACCTTCACGCAGGTGCTGACAGCTGATGGAGCGTCTGGGGTCAGCCCCTGGGTGGAGGCGGAGGAGCACGCGTGTTTGTGGTGAGTGAAGCGACCAGCACACACTCGCTGCTGGGGGAAAGTGATGTCATCGCAACACGTGCTGAAAACACTTTTAGGGTGAGGAATGTAGCCCGTTACGCAAGCCGCCGCAAATATGCACCATCAGGGTTGAATAAACTGGTGGTTGACGGGCGGAGCTGCTGTGTGTGCGGCAGGCCTCTCAGTCTTCATTAACGTGTCTGCAAGTGCAACTAATGCGGATCGCTGAGGGTTTATGTGGATTCGGAGATACCTGCCCCCTTTTTGCCCAGACCTTGGTCAGGTTCTGGAGCCCCGGCATGGACTCACCGCTGGGCTTCTTCTCCAGCAGCTGCCTCTTGCAGTAGATGACCCCCAGGACCAGCAGGGCTAGCAGCACCGCGGCCAGAGCGCTGCAGATGACGGCGGCCAGGGCCACGTCCCGCGGGCTGGTCGCCACCGAGGGCAGCGGCACCAGGTTGACACGCCCACTGCCTGCCAAGAAGAGCAGGGAGACGAAGAGCATCCGTCAGAGGTGCAGACCAGAGACCTGCTGGGGTCATGCGGAACAGAACGGACCAGTAGAACGGTGAAGAGTTTCAGCCCTTCCACACCAGCACCGTCAGGGTTTAGAGCAAACCAGTGCTTGAGCTTTGCTTCGGGCTCCTGGCCCCAGTGTGGAACCCAATAAGACCCGACAACAAAGGCCGAACGAGTGATTCTGACCCCAAAACACAAAGAGTGGCTGTTGAAAAGAGAGAAATGGCAAAGTCTGGAGTAAAACGGGGTTTTCATGTCCACATCCGTCAGAAACTCTAGAAAGAGCCTGTATCTGGCCACAGACAGGAAACAGAGTGTGTGTTTGTGTGTGTGTGTGTGTGTGTGTGTGTGTGGGCACAGGGAGGTAAACCGCAGCGATAACTCGTCAGCGCGGAGTTAATATCTGGTCTTTATTGTGGATCCAGCACGTCTGCAGTCTGATGGTTATCGGAGGCCCCGCAGCTGCAGCAAACACACCAACAAAGGCCCATTGACGAGTCCTCACCTGCCGATCGTATCTGCTCGCAGCGCGCACCAGCAAACCGCAGCCGCTCGCCACACACTTCACATCAAAGGGTCAGCAGCCACCGAGGAGAGGAGCGTTGACACGGGCAGCACGCCGCCACGGCGCTTCTGCTGCAAACCGCGCAAACGCTGCAAATGCAGCATCGGAAAAGCAGCAAACTCGAGCAGTTGGGTGAGTGTTGGCGCGTGAGAGTGGGTGTGGCCACACTCGCTCCATTTACAGGGAAAATATGACACAAAGAGACAAAAGGTTCCTTCTGTGTGTGTGTGTGTGTGTGTGTGTGTGTGTGTGAGAAACACTGGTCATCTTGCATTGTGGCAAAAGCACACAATGACCCCCTAATAAGATTAATAACTGTGTTATTACAGCTGTGAGGACTGTTGAATGATCCATTCCCGTCGCCTTTGATGTGGCTAACTAAACTTTGCTCCTCTCTTTCTGTGTTTATCTTGCGGCCTCAAACCTGCACACGGACCTTAACCGTCGACAGGACTCCCCCCCCACACGAACCCGGTCCTGCTCATGGTTTCCTCCTGTTCAAGGTAGGCTCCCTGCCACTGTCCTTTAGGGCTCAGACTCCGGATTGGGATGGTTGGGTGAGAGGAGGGGCCTGGGTAAGACACTATATCGATGAAAGTCCTCACAAAGATAGAAGTACAAGGATGTGCGTGTGTGCGTGTGTGCGTGTGTGTGTGTGTGACAGCCGTCTGAGATCTCCCGTGACTCCAACAGATGAAACGCATTAAAGAGGCTGAAGGAATCCATAAAACACAATCTCCTTTTTTTCACTTGGCCCTCAAAAAGCCCCTGGAGGGAAGGAGGGGGAGGGGGGAGCGGAGGGGGGGTCAGGATTTACAGTCGGCCCCGGCGTGATGGCTTCTCCTGCACAGCTGCACCGGCGCTGCAGGCCGCTCAGAGAGCTGCCTTCAAGGTTTTCACCAGCCTCCTCCAGTTAGGAGCGGAGGGAGGGAGGGAGGGAGGGAGGCTCCGTCCCCCGTCCCCCGTCCCTGCAGACGACAGGGTGGCCGTTCCGTGCCGAGGGTCTCCTCGAGCCCCACAACCCAAACAAACAACCTGGGCTGGCTTTCTGCCCCTTTTCTCTCCTCTTTTCTCCTCTTTTCTCGGCTCCTCCAGCAGCGAACGCGCCTCCTCCCCAACAGCTGCAGCCTCCTCTGCACCAGGAAGTCCCAGGAGGTCAAAGTTCACTCACCGCTGGGTCTTTCTGTGTCCAACCTCGGCGCTTTCAGTGGCAAATCCAAACTAGCGGCTGAACGTTAGCTCATTTAGTCTAAAACAGCAGCGGCCAGGTTTGCGATCAGACCAGCCGGCACCCTTCGGTGGGGTGTCGGACCCGTAGTCATGGCAACTTTGAGGCGAAGCCCGAGCGGTGTGCTTACAGTGAGGCTCGTAGGGAGGCGGAGGGTCTCCACACGGTATACACTCCATGTCCTGGAACCCGCTCAGTTTGGTCTTCCTGTAATATCTGCAAAAAGAGGGCGCGCACACACACACACACACACACACACACACGCACACGATCCGATTAGCGACGTTTTGTGTCTTTTTGTCCGCAGAGGCCTGCTGACTGACCCGGGCAGGCAGTCTCCACACACTGCGTTGCTGCTGGTGGAGCAGTTGGCCTTCTGGAAGCGGTTGATGAGCCCGCAGTCCAGGCAGGCCTTGCACTTCTGCAGGCCGCGCTCCTCTTTGAAGCGGCCGCTCCGACAGGGCACACACCGGGCATCCTCTCCGTAGCCAAAGCCACATTCCTGGAAGGATTAGAGGGGAAAACACACCGGCTGAGAGGCGGGGTCAGGGCTGTGAGGGGAGAGCGGCTGCAGAAAGGAGCCGTTCAGCGGGAGCTACCGGGGGTCCGGCATTAAAGAATGATCCTGGCCCGCAGGATCAGAGGAGAACAATGATCTGCCTCTTCAGAGAGTCCATCCGACACTGGAAATAATCTCCCTGACTCTCCCAGGATGAATGAGCGCCCTTCCGCTGCAGGACCCAGAGAGGCCAGCCATTTAAATGAGAAAGGCCCCGGGGGAACACCCACTGTTGCTTTATCGCAGGTTTATTGCTGTGTTTTTGTGCGGCCGCCTCTCCACAGGAACGCACGATGGAGGAGAAGATGAATACGCTTTTGGTGGTAAACCTTTCAAAGGGCACATAAAAAGCAGCGCTTTCCACTTCGGAAACACGGAACCAAACGTTGAGGAATTATTCAACAGGCGAGTCTGCTTTTGGAGATCAGAGCTACCCAGAAGACACGTTCTCAAAACGCTAAAATATTCACGTAAAGTTTGGCCTCAAGTCGTTAAACAGCGGAATCCGGAGCAGCGAACAGCCAAAGTCGGCTCCGACGTTTGCTTTCATCGTGCCAAAGTCTTTCGGGCTACAAAGGGAAGTATTATCAAAGCGTTCTGTTATGCTCCCTGGCACCAAGGCTGGAGAAAATCCACTCGCAGATGGAGGGAAACGTTGGGTTGCAGATCCTGAACAACAGTTTATCTCTCCATCCTGTCGGAGCCAAACCGCACGCCACATTCCATCCATTCACTCCGACTCCGATAAACCGGCTCCTTTTGTGGCGGGATCACAGCTAACCTGCAGGCGCCTGGCTGAGGAGATAACGGCCGAACCCAAATGTTGGTGGGACCATCGTCATCGTCACTCTCCTTCACATTCACGGGACGGCTGAGACCACGCCCCCCGCTGAGCTTTCGCTATCAGCTCCATCAGCAGCTGGAATTCTGCCTCCCGGCGTTCCCACTGGGATCCAAAAGCAGCAGATGTGCTGGCCCCTGCCGGAGATGAGCCTTTCTGAAGGCGCTGACGTCTCCTGGGGTGCATCAGAGGAGGCTGGACGGGTCCGTGTGGCTCCGTCTGAGGGAGGAGGGAGGAGGGAGGTCTCTCTTTGGTGACACTCTGGGACAGGAGACCCCAAGACAGGAAGGACCCGGCCCAGATCCCTCAGGATCTCTGCCAGCTCCGACACAGACGTCACCCAGTGGAAATCTGAACACGCACCACCGCAGCAGAGACCGGACCGCACCGCCTCACATCTGGAGCCTCTCTCCTCCAGCAGACGCATTCCGCTGCCGTATCTTCCCATCAGCCCCGGCTGGGAGAGCCAAGCATAACAGCGGCGAGGAGCCAGAGCCGGCTGGGACCTGAAGCACGTTCAGGCGCGCAGATATTCCTCAGATTAGAAGGGAATCGCAGCGGGCGGCCGGTTAGCTGATCTGCCTCCAGACTCAGCAAAGTCCCCTTTTTTCCCTCTCTCTTGGACTTTTATCCCGTCCAGTTGATCCCGTCCGCATCCCTCCGCATCTCCGGCAGCAGCTCGGAGAGGCTCCAGAGCCGTCTCCGTCCTCGGCCCTCTTTGGTTTGCAGAGGCCGAGGCGCTCGGCCGATCCTCTCGGGAAAAAAACGGAGCGGCCAATGATTAACCAGGCCGGAGGTGGGGGGGCACCCAAACAGGTAGGACCGCCCTCCCGCGGGGAGGGTGGGGGCCTGAGGGAGTCGCAGATCCAGCTGCCGGAGACAGCTGTTCGCCTGAAAGCACCACGGTGTGTTTAGGGTGTTTACAAGAACGCACGTAAACAAGAGCGGCGCGGCGGACGCGGGCGCGGCCACATCTCTCCAAACAGCCAAGACGGTGGCCAGCAGGGCCAACAATGGCTGCCGTTCATCCGCAGAGGTCCAGCGTGGGTGTGACTGGTTGAAGGAGCGTCGGCAGAAGCCCAGAGGAGCTCGGCGGCGCTCCGCATGAAAGAGAGGAAGTCATAAATAAGGGCCGCAGGATGATCCTCCGAAACAATCCTGTCCGTTCTTCCCAGCGAGCCGGCTGGGCTGGATGTTTCCTTTTGGCTGCAGCTCCAGGGAACCTGTTTGTGTATCTTTTTGTGTTGCGACACTTCCTTCTCCCAAAATAAACCCCGAGGATGGGAAAGCTCCCCTAGCAGAGCAGAATTCCTGCACCTTCACCTGTGGAAAGAGAGCGAAAGGAAGGAGAGACCCACCTTCGACAGCTCCTGTCCCGCGTCGCACTGCTCGCAGGCTCTGCAGTTCCCAAACCGGTCCCTGTACTCCTGCTCCCGGCACTCCCCTCTCCGCTCCTCGGCTCCGGCGGGAATCTGAGGGGGGGGGAGAAAGTTAGGGATCCCGCATCTCATGGCGGCGGCTCAGGTGAAGGGAGGCCCCGGGGGGACGGCTGGGGGGACCGGTGGAGCTTTGGCTCCAGCAGCTGGGGCCAGGTTCCTGCTCCGGATGGAACTCGCCGACACCAGGAAGCAAAATTCGGGATTCCAGCGATTTAACAGTTATTAGAAGGGAGATGGGTGGAGGAATTTACTCACCAGGAGGGGAAAAATGAGCTGAACAGACAGAAAAAGTGAGAGGAACCCGGTGGGGACCATTCTGGAGAGCCGCGGCTGCAGAGAGCAGACAGGTCGCCTTCGCTCCTCCTCAATCACGGCGGGTTCGCGTCGCGCTCGATGCGCCACTGCGGCGTTTTGGGGCAGAAAAGGAGCAGAAAGTTCCAGGCAAAGTCCGCACGGCCGCTGCAGAGTCCGCAAATAAGGTTTTCTCTGCGTCAAAGCTGCAAAAGCGGACACAGACGCGACAGCAGCTGCGGTCGGGCGTCTGTGTCGAGGTTCCCTGGAGCCTCCCGACACATCCCAGGAGTCTGCGTCCGCTGTCAGGACCAGGAAAGAGGAGAAGAGCCAAGACGCCTCAGCCTGGTGCTCGGAACGAGTCCGAGGAGAGGAGCGCTGGTGCTACTGGTCCGCTGCTGGGACCAGTCTGCGCACCAGACCAGAGGCGCAGGGACTGGAGAGAGGAGGGGGAGGAGAGAGAGAGGAGGGGGAGGAGAGAGAGAGAGAGAGGGAGAGAGAGAGGAGGGGGAGGAGAGAGAAAGAGGGAGAGAGAAAAAGGAGGGGGAGGAGAGAGAGGGAGAGAGAGAGCAGGGGGAGGAGAGAGAGGGAGAGAGAGAGAGAGGGGGGGGGGGAGGAAGAGTCAACGTTTCTGAATGATGTGAAAGGCTCGTGTGTGTGTGTGTGTGTGTGTGTGTTTATCTTTAGATTTTATTTGCTAACACAGCAGCAGGGAGACATTTTTATAGAGATAATAAAAAACAAGTCTGAGTTGATTCGGACAAAATAGCTTGAAATTGATGAAGAAAACATTTGTCCGAAGCTTCAAAGCACTTTTGCTCCTGAAAAACTAAGACGGCGCCACCACGACCACCCAGAGGGACTTTCTGAGGACGCTACCGCTGTTATATGAGTCAAGATCAAACTTTTCTGTCTGTTTTTTGTTCTTTTCCACACTGAAGCTCCAGGTAGGAGCATCCTCCTCTTCCTCACCTACAGATGGGTGTGTGATGATGAAGGCCGTTGATGAAGGCTGTCGCGGCCTCTGTGGAGGCCTGAGCTGTGCTTGACCCCTGTGGAAACCTTCAGATAAAACGGAAACAAAGTGATTGATTACTGCGAGCGCGCGCGTGTGTATGTGTGTGTGTGTGTGTGTGTGTGTGTGTGTGTGTGTGTGTGTGTGAGAGAGAGAGAGAGAGAGATGTGCTGTTCATGTCTGGACATGTCTCATTAGAACGTCTTTGCACGGTTTAGTTGGCACTGGTCGGACTGGAGTTGTGGGAGATGAAACTGGTTTGCGTCTCATCCATCACCAGACTCTCCTCCTTTAGAAGGACTTGTTCCTAAATAGTTTTACTCCTGAAAAATCCATAATTCCCAGTCTCGCGTCTCTAGGCGCCGCTATGGCGTCCGTGCTGCTGGCGCCACCAGCTGGCCGGGTGTCGCCATGACATCTCAGTAATAAAGGGGATCTACCAGTTCCAGGAACCATCCAGATTACACCGCAGCTCTGGTTCGACTAGCCAACCATTCCCTTTAGTGTCTATTTTACTATGCTTCTGAGCTCCGTTTGTCCTGACACGGTGGCAGAGGTGCCGGGGTCACCACCGGACACCGTCACCTACACACACCACAGGTTCTAGGGCTGGTGGGGCAGCACCAGCACCCCAGCCAGGACCAGTAGCACCAGTTCCTGCTGATGCCTTCAGGAATTTCATCCATCATCATGGTTGCTTCACTAATCACCTCCTCCTGGATGGATGGATGAGTGGATGAATGGATGGATGAGTGGATGAATGGATGGATGAGTGGATGAA
>CAAE01010525.1:5514-16542 GCA_000180735.1 Tetraodon nigroviridis | reverse complement strand
GGATGGAGGACATGAGACCATAAATCAGAGACATCTAATGAATTAAAGACAGCTGCTGATGGTTCTGGTCTGTTGGAGGAGACTGAAATGAGGAGCTGCTGAGATCATCTTCAAGATTTACTGACTGAAGTAAAATGAGGTTCTAAATAAAAATGCTAAATAAAAGGAAGAAAAACATTCTAAAAGAACCAACTCAACAATCATGACAACAACAATGAAACATGCTGGTGATATTACAGGCAGCAGATAAATCCAATTCTTAAACAGCAATTGAAGTCTTTTTCTTATCCAAATATCTTTGATATGATAATGTGAAACATTAATAATTATCATTGTTGTTCTAGTACATTAAAGTCATTTAAACATTAATTTTCACTGCTTGTTGCCATTTTAATCTTTTGCTTTTTTTTCTCACATGATTTAATCATTTTTTTGTTTATAATTATCATTCAGAGTGTGCTGACCAATGACACATGACCTAGATATTTTTAAGAAGTTTTGTTTCCATCTCTTATTGATTTAGTTCCAGGCAGAACTAATTAGCACCAATTTATTGTTGGAATATTTTAGTGGACAAACTCAACCAATGAAAAATAAAACAAGGTTAGATTTTCTAATCTAGTCATAAATTTAATGAACATCGCTCCTATCCACTAATATTGAAACCTACCTGTGAATCATAGAACCAAGCAATGACACCTTTGCAGTGTTAGCATTAGCATGTTAGCATTATTAATTTCAGCATTGCTGTTGTTATTACTGCTATGGTTTCCAATCTGATTATATGTTTAACAAGAAACATATGATTATATGATGTTGCAGGTAAACTAGGTTCATTGATTTCAGTGTCTGTATGAGCACAAATTATAAAGTCCTACAAGTGGCTAATCTAGCTAATGAGTCATGCTGGAGGTTTGAATTCATTGAACACTGTTTTATTTCTCTTTAAAAGGTTGAACATGAAGTGTTATTATGATTTGTGATTAATGTCAGCTCTTTGTTCATGTAACTAAAGTGTAATCATTTGGCTGACTTTAAACAACAACAACAAAAAAAACAATGAAAACTAAAAAATAAAATGATAAATATGGGTGAAAAACGTGTTTAGTACATTCCTGAGACACACTTGTACTGACTGCCTGTATTCTGAAAACAATAAGATCCTGCTGACTAAGTGACTGATGAGGTGATCGTGGCTGAATATGGAAAGAAAGGAAGTGGAGCAAGGAACCAATGAAAATCAGAGGATCGTCCTGTGGGCTGGGGTTGGGGATCGTGTATAAAAGTATCCGTTTGTTCAGGGTTCTTCAGGTACCACCAAGACAACGTTGCTCTCCTGGCCAAACCCTGATGGAGCAGCAGGAGGATCACGCTGGGATGGCTGAAGGTTTTACTTTTTAGCACCGAGGTTCAGAAGGAATGATACTACTCAAGGACTTCAACTCAACGCAAGAATCAGAATAACAGACAACAAATGACCACACTTGGACTGTTTGTCCCACTGAGAACTGGACTGTGCTTTTCTCTTTCCTGCTCCGAGACTGAGACCACAACAGCTGGAGTTGCCTGGTAACCAGGAGAGCAGCTGGCTGTGAAGAAGAGACCAGGTTGGGTCTCTGGGCTCCAGGTCTCAGTCTCCAGACTCCCACACCAACACCCCCGTCTCTCCCAAAGACTCAAAATGACCAAATCACAGGTAACCACGAGCAGCGTCGTCATTTTTATCGATCAGTTTTTATATAGTTTTAATACATTTCTACTGATTATCTTCTAGACAGTGTAGCCATTCATGTGTAATCTGCCTGTACCTTTAATAAAACACTAAAGGAGAAGCTTGTGTTCTTATTCTTGTAGATATTTTCATCATTCGAAGCATTCATCTATTTCTACATACTAGATTAGTTCATTCATACAATTTTTTTAGACAGGCTTATACATTTTTAGCAGTAAGGCTAAATCTTTCTCTGTCATTGAGCACTTGAGTGTAGCGAAAAACCTGTTTTGCATTTTAGAAACACTAAATAATCATGTCACCACAGTAATAACACATGAAATAACACCACACTGATGTTAACTGATTGATGGCCGTTAACTCCCAGTGGAAGCAAATCCTCTGACTGAACTTTGACTGGCTGCACCAGCCCTGACTCGTTGTTGTTCAGGGAGTTCTGCTCAACCACAGAAATGCAGAAGTTGACAAACCTGCTGAGGTGGACGCTCCCTGGGTTGGGTGTTGGTGAGAAACATAGAAAACATTCCTGATTAGGGAGAGGAACAGGAACCAAACACGGAAGAATGAATACATAACAGCTGCTATTTCAGCCTATCTCTCACTGACCGTTGACCTTTCAGCCCAGCGTACAGTGTGTAGAGTAAATCTTGTTAATACTGACACACTAAGAACCAGATCATCCTCTATGATGAACATAATCAGAGCATGGATGCGCCTCATTGGTGGTTTATCTCTTTGACACAGATACATTAGCTTAAATCTGATCAGCAGGGCTCTTTAACCGAGTCCTACTAGAGAACCCATCATCATCAAGCTGATCTCAGTGTCCTTCTGCAGTATTTGTAGCTGCTCGTTACCACTATCTCAGATGACAACGTTGAAAACGATGAAACCTTTGTATCCCTGTTTATACGGTTGTTCTTCCTCTGTCTGTTTCTGTGGACCAATGAAAGAAGCCTCCTGTCATCCACAGAGCTGGTTGAGTCTTGGCTCTCTGCCCACATGTTTAAACAGCTGTGCTTTGACTACAAGCTGGCAACCTGTAGAAATAGTTGAGGTTGAAGTTTTGGCCGAACTGTTGATTTGTTTGAGTTTGTGTGTGTGTGTGTGTGTGTGTGTGTGTGTGTGTGAGTGTGTGAGCGCACGTGCGCGTTCCTCACCCAGCACCTTAAACTCAGTCACACCTCCTCTTGTAGTTGCTCTCCTGACCACTAGGGGCAGTGCAGCGGTGCTCTGACACCATCGGTGCTTCTCTGCTAACTTCTGGAACACTTCCATGTTGGAGCTGGTCCAAGCTGGTGTGGAGAAGACTGGTCCAGCTGCTGACCATCTTCATCAGTGGGTTCACCCTGCTGCCTTTGAGCAAAGCCCAGAAGCAGCAGCTCTGAGAGGTTCTGAGCTTCCTGAATTGGAACCATGGCTCTCCTCTCATCCGTGAGTGATCCCGGTGAATACTAAATTCAGCACAAACACACATCACAAATATGCTCCTATTTCTAAAATGCTCCTATTTCTAAAATGACACAAAAACAAGGTGAAATAAAATGACACTTTAATAAAAGATTGAGCAAATGCATGAATGAATGATGATAAAATGAAAAATGTATTAAATGATATAAAACATAGGTAGAAATGATGACAAGGCCTGTAAATGTCTATTACTGCAGCCTGGACTCCATCAGGTGGTGGACAGGAGGATGTTGGCCAGGCTGACGTCCATCAGCAGCAACACCTCCACCCCCTACACCACACTGTGGAGGCCCTGGGGAGCTCCTTCAGCTCCAGGCTGAGGCCTCCTCAGTGCAAGAAGGAGCGCTAGCGCAGGTCCTTCCTCCCCACAGCCATCAGACTGGTGAATGCAGCATCCTAGGTACCAAACCAGGACTGCCCATATCTGCATGTTCAAGAACTCATGAACATATAATTCATATTCCATAATTATATTCATACCCCATAATTCATGTACAGCACCTGTATAGATGCTATTTCTTATTTTTCCTATCATATTTTATCATGTGTACATAAATTTTGTCTTATTTATTTTTTCTTATTCCTCTTTCTATTCTGTTCTTCCTATTCCATCTCCACTCTGACTTTTCCTGTTTTTTTTTTTTTTTCTAATATTTATTCTTGTATTGCTGCTGGAGCAGTGCGATTTCCCCGTTGTGGAATAAATAAACAGATATTCTATTCTCATTCTATTGTAAACTTGCTTTATAAAATAATTTGACTTGAAGTTTAGTTAGAAGGTTGTTGGTTCTCTTCCAGCTGCTGCCGGCCTTTCTGTGTGGAGTTTGCATGTTCTCCCTGTGTGTGTGTGGGTTCCCACCGGGTACTCCGGCTTCCTCCCACAGTCCAAAAACATGCAAGAGACTCTAAATTGTCCATAGAGGATGAATGTGTGAGTGAATGGTGTGTGTGCCCTGCGATGGACTGGCGACCTGTCCAGGGTGTGTCCCTGCCTTCACCCTAAGAGAGCTGGAGATGGACACCAGCAGACCCCCGCGACACCACTGGGTATTAAGTGGGTAGGATAATGGATGGATGGATGGATGGATGGATGGATGAAGTTTAGTTTTGCAAATTTACTCTTATATTTCACGAATTTAGAGGCATCAGAAATTAGACGCTCTTGTTCTTGTTGTTGGTCAGATTTATTGTTTGTGACGGGTTTTATAAATGTGTGTTTGTGTTACGTTAGACCACTGAATTTGATTTTGAACGATATTTTTGATCAAAAGTTAAGTCAAATACCAAGGACAGAGATGAATGGTCGATGGAGACGGTTCTTCTCAGCGGTGCACTGTTGCTGGTTCACCGCTAGACGGCGCCAAAGGACCACAGATGGAACCAATAGAACTATTTAGGATGTATCACACCTTTGATGGTACTTTAACGACATTTTTGGTCAAAAGTGAAGGAAAAATACATTATTTTGTCAAATAAGATTGACAAAAAAGTCAAATACGATTCAAAAACAAACAAACAAAAAAAAAAAAAAAAAACAGTTGACCTCGGCTCATCACACCAGCTGGGCTACGACAATAAATGATGACGTTGATTGGTCGATGGCCCCTGTGTCTTTTTTTTCCCTTCACCTTTGCTAATAAGCTCAGCGTCAACGACATCAGTTTGCTCGTCCCAACCAACACCAGTGTTGTCCCTTTGTCCTCATTGTCTCAGTGTGTCCTCTAAGTGGACCTGCAGGTGCTTCTTGTTGGAGCTGCACTGTTGCTGATTCACCACTAGGCGGAGCCAAAGAGCCACAGATGCTGAATCAACCTGCTCGTTTAATCAAAGGTGAGAATGATTCAGACATCAAAGGAAACTACAGGTCGGTTTGAGAGGAAGAATATATTTAGTCACAGAATTTTGTCTCTTTAAAAAAATATTGTGAAAATGTGACTTCGTGAAAAGAACTAATGAAAGGTGTAGAAAAAGAACTCTGAAGTGTTTTGGTGTAGTTTTTCTGCAGAGACGCAGCAGCCTGATAAAACCGTAAAAAGTTTTCACAAATAAACTGCGGATAATCATTAATTATGTTGACATTAAAATAGTACAAAAGTCAAAAAAACCTTAAAGGCAGGTAAGTTTGAGGACAGTTGAGGACACTGACCTCTGAGCCTGACTTCTGCATGTGTGTGTGTGTGTGTGTAGAGGTGTGTGTGTGTGTGTGTGTGTGTGTGTGTGTGTAAAAAAGGTTATCTTTAAACTACGGGTTGGACATTAACGCGTTAATTGAGATTAATTAATTATAAATATTTAACGCACTAAAAAATATTAACGCTTTTTATCGCAGTTTACTTACCCGCAACCGTTTGTCAGTGCACGGTGTTGCGGAACCTTTGTCAGAACACAGTGTTGCGATATGCCGATTACACCGACGTACACACACATACACACATGGAGCCTGACAGCGTAACGCCACCCTGGGTGGTCGATCCTCGGCACCGACCAGAGTTAGGGCGCCAGGAGGCGCCCATTGAGGGGGGGGGGGTACTAAAAAGGTGTCCGAACCGTTTAAGAACCGACCGAAGAAGTGCACTGTTAGAGAGTGTTGCGATATGCCGATTACACCGACGTACACACAGATACACACATGGAGCCTGACAGCGTAACGGGTCTGCTGGACGGTCATTTTTTATTCAAAAAAGAACAGATGGAACTGTTGATAAAGGCACCGTTTACTGCAAGCTATGCAGAAAAGAGTTTGCCTCTCACAGAAGCTCGTCAGCCCTGAGACACCATCTAAAGGCGAAGCGTGTCGGCGTGATCGCTGAAACTGCTGGAGCTCGAGGTGACGGTTCTGGTGAGCAGGGTCCGTTGGAGCAAATGGCGAGTTTCCAGAAGAAACTCAGCAAGTCGACGTTAGACACGGCGACAAAGGCACTCGCAAAGTGGATTGCCCAGGACTGTAGAGCGCTGTCAGTTGTGGAAGACACGGGTCTACAAAGTGTACTACAAAAAGCAGCGTGTGATCCGAGCTTTGCATTTATGAAATAGATGTTTTGGGGGCAAATACGGTAATTTGAGATTAATTAAGATTAATTAATTACAAAGCCTAAAATTAATTAGATTAAAATTTTTAATCGAGTCCCACCCCTAATATGAACGTATGCAAATGTATGTTCAACCTTATTTACTTTTCTTTGCGCATAACTGTTGATAAAGCAGCGTTTGGGTACTGTCGACAAGCGGCTTTGGCTTTGTGTTTTGGTTATTTAGGTTTGAGTATTGTCACCTTGGATAAACGCATGCCGTGTGAAAACACGTGAGCTAAATATTTCCATCTTGGAGTGCTTCTGTGGAAGAGGTTGTCGGAAGTTAGTGTCACTGAGTCTGTGCTGCCCAAATCTGTTTCTAACTTACTCATCCTGTGCTTTCAGCTCTCACGTTGCCCTGGTTACGTAAAAACCTTTCCTTTGATGTCCTTTTCTGACTCAAAGCCAAACACATACACACACGCACATCCTTGCGTGTCTATCTTTGTCGGAACCTTTGTAGGCAAGGTATTAGCAAGCCCCTTCTCCTAACCCGAACCATCCCAACTAACCCCCCGGGCGCAATCTTTAAAGCAAAGTCTTAACACTCAAAAAGGGCTTTGAATATCTTTACTCATTTATTTAATGTTTTGCTGGTCTTTGATGCTTCAATGATAAAAGACACAGAGAGCTATACTACCAAGTCCAGTGATGACACAGAGAGTTTCTGATTTTAAACTTAAATCGCACGACATAAGCAAGAATATAAGTCAAATGATCTCACGATTAGCAACATGAATAAACAGGCCGTGAAAGTGAATCTCCAGTTTCAGCCTACGTTCCAGGAGGAAGTGGAAGTTAATAAAGACCTGATTGGATATATCATCGGCACCAAAGGATCTAACATCAAAGCAGCTAGGAATTTGCCTGGAGTCAAAGACATTAGGTTGAATGAAGAAAAAGGCACTTTCAGAATTTCTGCAAACACTAAACAGGCTGTTAAATTAGCCAAACAATACATCAATGTACGACAAATGTACTCCTATGTACCAGGAGCATCTCGTCGGCTACATCATTGCGCAAAAACGGTGAATGAGAGTTAAAAAAATAATCAAGGCTTCCGGAGTCATCAAAATTATTTTGAATGTGCAGGGGATGGAAAATATTCCTAAAGTGGAAGGCTTGGCCACGGTTGTATGTGTCGGGACGGAGCAGAAAATCCTAAAGGCTCTGACCGTGATGATGGACAAAATATCTTATCCCCTAGAGATCCACACGCTCGACGAGAATAAGTGTCCTCCGACACAAGAGCCGACATCCAAACCTCCAGCCCCTAACAGCAGCAAGGACTCCAAAGACAAATCCAGTCAGAAAGGGAACGGAAATTTCCGTCGGTTGTTGGAGGGTGCGGATTATAATCCATATTCCTCACTGGCCGATTTGGAGAAGATACGCGATTCTCGCACAACTAAAACAAACAGCGAAAACGAAGAGGCCGCAGCTCCAAAAAGCAGATTAGGTGGGCAGCAAGCACTCCAAAATAAAAGCACCAAAAAGAAGCTTTGATCTGGTGGGAGAAGGAACTACCTCAAATGGTTCCATTTGATTTGTTCTGTCATTGTTTCTTTCAATATACAATGTTTTCATTCGGTATTAAATCCAGTTGGGTATTTAAAGGTGTGACATTTTCTGACATCTGTTTAGTTTGAACTCTTCCTAAAAAGTAAAACTGAGCAAATCTGAAATAATATTGGTTCTGTGTGAGTGAATGTGACCTTTTGGGGTTTTTTTTTTTTTAACATTTATGACGTCAGCTGTAGAAAACAGAAAATCTGCTCTGATGTCTCTGGTGCCCACCTCTCTATGCCGGCCTCATGCCTCTGCTGCACGGGCGGTGACGTCTTTGAAACTTGGACTGAGAAAATAGTCCAATTGGAGCAAATCGATTGATGCTCAGAGTAGCACCCCACGGATCACGGAGTTTTCCCACCGTTTTCTCCCTTGAAGGTCAATCCTGGCCGCATCTCACTCTGGTTAACCCGATTAGATTACATTAGCTCCATAAATAATGCCAATACCCCATCATCATTCTGATTAAAGAAGCCAATGTCATCTTATATATGCCAAAATCTTTAGACTTTTTCCATTAACAGGCCATAATTTGTCACAGAGAAAGTAAAGGAAAAGTGGGCAGGTAAAGGTTTCTATACAGGGAGTTTTCCTGCATAACTACACAGGGATATGGACAATCATTATTTATTGATCTTGCTGGAGAAGCAAATCCACCATCAATACAGCTGGAATCTGCATCTGCAATCCCTAACCTCAGACAAATTGGAGTCACATCCCTATACGCTTTTCACCCAAGAATCCCAAGCGAAATAAAAGGAAAAAAGGCCACCGTCTTTAGTCCTCAAACCAAAGCAAAAAGCAACAATAAACAAACACAAATGAACGGCAAGCTAAAGCCCCCGAGGCCCTGCACCTTGTGCAAAAATAATACCCATCAGCTCCACAACTGCTCCGAATTCATGAAGAGCTCCCTCGATGATCGACGCATCTACGTGAAGGACTACTGGCTGTGTTACGGATGTCTGAAGCCAGGTCACAGCGTGAAGGAATGCCGTCACCGCCACACATGCAGTGTGTGCAAGGGCAGACACCCAACCTGTCTGCACGATGAAAATTACAAGAAAGATGGACCTAAAGAGGGGTCTGAAACCATCGCTCCAAGCATCAAAAGAGTGCAGGAGAACCACAGCACTCAGTAGAAGAAGCAGCACCTCTGTTCCAGTCCAAGTGTGACTGTGGTCTGCTAAACACAAATCTAAGCTTTTTCAGACAACATTTGACAGCACTAAGCCCTGTAAAGTTAAACTAACTGCTATGTCAGATAAAAATTGTAAGGTGTGGAAGGATATCTGGTTTTCAAGTGAGGGGTTGCATTACATCTGTTCACTTTGACCTCCGCCCCCCCCCAGAACTGGGCCAAATGCCCAGCAACGTTAATGCTAAACAATGGCTGCACTTCACAACAACAATAGATAAGATGTCATCACTCTTCAGCTGTGATGTGTGTCACTTAGTTGGATTAAACTACTGCAAAACACCAGCCAGGAAGGCATCTATGTAAAAGAACGATGTTCAGTAACACCAGTGTGACAACGATGGAGAGGACCACGTTACCAAGGCTCAAAGCGACCGCACATCAACCTCCCTAACCTTCAAAAAAATGCTGTTAAGATCAGCTGACAGGATCCAGACGCAGAGTGACGACCACACACCAATTGGCTCGTAAAGCTCCACGCTGCGGTTTAATGTAAACACCAAGGCCCAAACAAAAACGAAACAAGCAATTCTCAAAAACAGAGTCCAACGAAAAGCGCTCCACCGGAGGATCCAAGGAAAACGAAGAACAACCCACGACGGTCAGGGCGAAATGTCCTCAACGAAAATAGCACTCACGCCAGACGAGGAAACCTCGGGAGAAAGGGAGATACGTTAGTCCAGAAACCAGGGCCTCGAGCGAGCAGACAACTACAACTACCATCTCCAATCGGCAACACTCTGACGCCGGTGACCAGGTGCTCGCGTCTTAAATTGCGCTGCTGATGAGGGAAGTCAGCGCAGGTGTGTGTCACCGGCTGGCTCCCGTTGCCACCACCTGCTGGGGAAAAAGGGAACACACAAAACATGTGGGGAGGCAGGGGGGCTGGATGCCTCGGCCCCACACAGTACTCCCCCCTCAACGAGCGCCTCCTGGCGCTCTACCAGGCTTGTCTGGGTGTCGACGGTAAAAGTCCCTGAGGAGTTCCTGGTCCAGAATGTGACGGCGGGGGACCCATTGCCGCTCCTCCGGGCCGTATCCCTCCCAGTCCACTAAAAACTGCCACCCGCGCCCCCTCCGGCGAACGTCAAGGATCTCCCTCACGGTGTAGGCCGGAGCTCCGTCCACAAGGCACATTGGTGGAGGGGGGTCGGGAGTGGGACTCAGCACAGAGTCCTGGACAGGCTTAACTTGAGAGACGTGGAAAGTGGGGTGGATCCTGAGGGACGCAGGTAATCTTAGCCGGACCGCCACTGGGTTGATCATTCGGTCCACCTCGAACGGCCCGACGAAGCGAGGGGCCAGCTTCCGGGAGTCAGTCTGGAGTGGAAGGTCCCGTGACGAGAGCCAGACCCTCTGTCCTGGGCGGTAGGTCGGTGCGGGGGTCCGGCGGCGGTTAGCTTGTTGTTGCGACTGGGCAGCAGTCCGGAGGAGAGATCTCCGCACCTGCCTCCATATTCCTCGGCAACGCCTGATGTGTGCCCTCACCGAGGGGACCGCTGCGTCCTCCTCCTGGTGGTCGAAGAGGGGTGGCTGGTATCCCAACGACGCTAAAAAGGGCGACACTCCAGAAGCCGCCGATATCAATGAGTTATGTGCATACTCCACCACCGGCAACCAGGAACTCCAGTCCGTGGGACGGCTGGCGGTGACACATCTCAAAGTGTTCTCCAGGGTCTGGTTGGTGCGCTCCGCCTGGCCGTTCGACTGGGGGTGGTAGCCGGATGATAGGCTAGCCGTTGCTCCTATGGCGGTGCACAGCGACTGCCAGACCCTGGAAGTAAACTGTGACCCCCGGTCAGACACAATATCCCTGGGGAGACCATGAAGACGGAATACCTGGTCGACCATTAGCTCCCCAGTCTCCGCCGCTGACGGGAGCTTAGTTAGGGGCACAAAATGTACCGCCTTGGAGAAGCGATCAACAATGGTAAGGATTACCGTGTGACCCTTCGATGGCGGCAGCCCGGTGATGAAGTCCAGAGCTG
>CAAE01010522.1:1962-18622 GCA_000180735.1 Tetraodon nigroviridis | reverse complement strand
TAAACTGTCACACGACAATTCAAACGTGGCCTTTTTTAACATAATGTTGCTCCTTACTGTTTATTTTCGGCAAATGGCTGCGTAAATCAATAACAGGATGAAAAATGGCACTCAGAATTAGTTGTTCAAATAGAAGGAAAAAAACGAACTGAAAATGAGTCTTTCATATTTTAGTCTACAGAGTTTTAGCATATATGTTACATTTTAGTTATAGTGTGTAATTGAGTGTTTGTACCTGGGGATTTCTTCTGCCTACTTCTTCACTGGTTACTGGTGGACATATTCTGCCCATAGGTGTTTGCGGTGCGTTCAGGGGGAGCCACGGGTGTGGTGGCGAAGGGCCCGGACGACAAAAGCAGTGTTGCCTTCAGGTACCTGATGTGACGTCCAGCTTCCAAGCGTCCCTGTCGTGTGTGAACGAGTGTGTTTGTTCCACCCCAGAATGGAAGACAAAGGAGAAGTGAAGTGCATCAAATTCTCTATCGGAATTAAGATCTTGGCGGTTCAGAGAACCTCCAAGTCTGTGGTGAGGAAGAGGAGGCTCACTCCCTTTATTCCTGCCCTCCTTTGCTCACGTTTTGATGCTTTTGCAGGATTTTATCAACTTCATTCCTGACTATCCACACATCGAGTTCACGCAGGAGTGTAAGGTAGGGCACGCTCTCCTGCTCTTCATCCTCACGTCTGGCTGCATCACTCGAGGTGTGACTGGTTGGTCCGCAGACGAAGAACGCCAACATTCTGGGCTTCTGTTGGACCAGCTGGAACGAGATCGTCTTCGTCACCGACCAGGGGATCGAGTTCTACCAGGTGACCTGAGCGCTTCCCGATCCTGACCCCAGCTCCTGGCGCTAACGGCGTGCGTTGGTGCGTTTGACTCCTCTGGTTGCCGCTCGGCGGCGTTGTCTCTGCTGCGTTCAGGTGTTCCCAGACAAGCGCAGCCTGAAGCTGCTCAAGAGCCAGAGCATCAACGTCAACTGGTACCAGTACAACCCGGAGACGGCCGTCATTCTGCTGTCCACCACCGTCCAGGGAAACGTCCTGCAGCCATTCGCCTTCAAGGTGGGCGCCAGGCTCCGCCCCCTCCCAGCCAAAGAACAGCGGGGCATTTTTTCCTGCTCTTCGTCTCTTCCAGAACGGGACCATGTCCAAGATGTCCAAGTTTGAGATCGAACTTCCTGTCGTTCCCAAACCTGCCAAGCTCAGTCTGTCGGAACGAGACATCTCCATGGCAACCATGTAAGCCCTCATAGCAGAGCTGTCACTTCCAGGTGACCTGGCCCCGCCCACAAGTTCCGTCTGTCTCACCTGTCTGTGTGTCTGTCAGCTACGGTCAGCTCTATGTCATGTACCTGAAACATCACTCCAGGACAGCCAACAGCCCCGGTGCTGAGGTGGTGCTGTATCACCTGCCCAGGTACACACACACACACACACACACACACACACTCGTCAGGCTGCAGGATTTACCAGACTTTTAGCTCTAGGTGATGAAATGCTTTTCTGACTGTCTGAGCAGCGAAGATGCCGTATCTAGATCAGGTACAGGTGTGTGTGTGTGTGTGTGTGAGACAGTTTGTCATGTGTGTTCAGGGAGGGAGCCTGTAAGAAGACTCACATCCTGAAGCTGAACACCACGGGGAAGTTCGCTCTGAACATCGTCGACAACCTGGTGGTGGTTCATCACCAGAGCTCCCAGGTAGCTCAGCTGTGTGTGTGTGTGTGTACACACATATATGTCTGATGCAAACAGACTTTTGAAAATGTAAAAATAAAAATTAACATTTTCCTTTTTTGGTGTGTGTGTGTGTATGTGTGTGATCCTCAGACATCTCTAATCTATGACATCAAGTTAAAGGACGCAGAGTGTGCAGTGAACACACACCAGCCTGTGTTACCAGCCAGGTCAATACACCCCTACAGCATACCGATGTCAGGTACACACACACTCACACACACTCACACACACACGCACTCACACTCCTGCTCACTGGGCTGTGTTTAATGTGTGTGTTCTGTGTTCAGGGTCGTCGGTGGTTCCCTCCCAGCCTCCAGTTTCCTGTCAGCTCTGTATCCTTTGATCCCAGTAATGTCTTTGATCTAGTTTCCTGCTGTTGTTACATTTAACCTTTGACCCCAGACTCTTCGTCGTGGAGCGTTTTCCAGCCCGACATCATCATCAGCGCCAGTGAAGGTGTGAAAGGATATTTCCTCTCCTTCTTGGTCTTTCTGGATTCTAACTTGCTGTCCCTCTGTCCAGACTGTCCCTCTGACTGACTGACTGTCCCTCTGACTAGACCTGTCCCTCTGACTGACCGTCCCTCTGACTATCTGACTGTCCCTCTGACTGACCGCTCCCTCTGACTGACTGACCGTCCCTCTGACTGACTGACTGTCCCTCTGACTGACTGTCCCTCTGACTGACTGTCCCTCTGACTGACCGTCCCTCTGACTGACTGACCGTCCCTCTTCCTGGCTGTCTGTCTGCCTGTTGTCAGGGTTCCTGTGGCACCTGCAGGTGAAGCTGCCGCCCACGGTCAACCTGTTGCGGGACAAAGGCAAACTGATGGACTTCCTGCTGAGACGCCGGGACTGCAAGATGGTGATTCTGTCCGTCTGCGCTCAGAGTGCGTCCACGGCGACTCCGCCCCAGCTGGTGGTCACGTGACAGGGCTGAGCCCCACTCTGCTTCCTGTTTCCAGTTCTGGAGGGCGGAGCCAAGGGGGAGCCTCCCTGTGGTGGCGACCGTCTTCGACAAGCTCAACCAGGTGTACAAGGCGTACCTGGAGGTGGAGCAGAGCTACGCCGCGGTGAGCGCACCCTCGCGGCTCCTCGCCAGCACCGGGTTCTGACGCGCGTGTTTGCAGGCGACGGGGTCGGGACCCGGCCGAGGCGGCGCCGCGCCAAAGTGTCCGGTCAGGACTCAGGCCGTCGTGGACCAGTCGGACATGTACACGCACGTCCTGTCCTCCTTCACGGAGAGGAAGGTAGACACACACGCGTTAGCGCCTCGGGTCCGGAGGCGGCGTTGACGGCGTTTCCTGTCCCTCAGGGCGTGTCCCACAAGTTCGTCATCGCCGTGCTGATGGAGTACATCCGCTCCCTGAACCAGTTCCAGATCCCGGTCCAGGTAAAGCTCGGCAGAGTGGTGCCTCTCTGTCTGGTCCTGACGCGTGTGTGTGTGTGTGTGTGTGTGTGCTGTTTGTGTGTGTGTGTGTGTGTGTGTGTGTGTGTGTGTGTGTGTGTGTGTGTGTGTGTGTCACAGCATTACCAGTACGAGCTGGTGATCAAGACGCTGGTGCAGCACAACCTCTTCTACATGCTGCACCAGTTCCTCCAGTACCACGTCCTGAGTGACTCCAAGCCCCTGGTGAGACCTGAACCAGGACGAGGACCAGGACCCGCTGGGTTAGACACAAAGCCCAGGTCAAAGGTCAACGTTTCTTCTTCTGTGTGTTTGAGGCGTGTCTGCTGCTGTCTCTGGAGAGCACGTATCCTCCTGCACACCAGCTGTCCCTGGACATGCTGAAGGTACACACACACACACACACACACACACTCGGTGGACGTGTGTGTGTGTGTTCTCACGCTGCGTGTGTGTTCAGCGTCTCTCCACAGCCAACGATGAGATCGTGGAGGTCCTGCTGTCCAAGCACCAGGTCCTGGCCGCGCTCCGATTCATCCGCAGCGTGGGTAGGTTGGCCCGGACTTCGCCTCCAGCGGAAGCAGCTGGTGGAGCCCTAACGCTGTCACTGGTCTGACTGGGAGCAGGTGGCCACGACAACGTGTCGGCCAGGAAGTTCCTGGACGCGGCGCAGCAGACCGGAGACCAGATGCTGTTCTACACCGTCTTCAGGTGCTTCCAGCAGAGGAACCAGCGGCTGAGGGGGAGTCCCAGTTTCAACCCCGGTGAGGACCAGCGGTCAGGTGTGTGACCAGTGTGTGACCAGTCTCATCACCTGCGTGTGTGTGTGTGTGTGTGTGTGACAGGAGAACACTGTGAGGAACACGTCCTTCACTTTAAGCAGCTGTTTGGAGAGCAGGCGCTGATGAAACCCTCCACCGTGTGACCCAGCGGGGGCTGCGGACTGGGCCGGACTGGGCCGCACGCCCACGCCCCTGAACATCTGAGGTCGCCGTAGCAACAGGACTCTTGGCAGGTCAGCTTACAGCTCAGGACTGGTGTGTTTCACTGTGGGAGTCTGACCCCCCCCCCCACAACCGTAGGTTGCGTGCGGTTGGGGGCGGGGCCAAAGCTCAGAGCACACCACCAATCATTAAAAACAACTTTACAATCTCCAAACTCCGCTTGGCGCTAACGGGTTACGCCGAAGCCCGTCGGCGAAGCGAACGCGCACGCGGTCGAACGGTCCCTCCCGCATCCGTGCGTTGCTACGGTAACGAGGCGGAGGCGGCGTCTCTGAATATCGTCTTTATTGCTATTATTGTTGGAATACAGAAGGTTTACATCAACTCTGACAGCAGAAACACACCATCCCCCACCAGCTCCGCCCACAGTCCCCCGCCACCACCAGCCACCCCCCGACCAGGAGGGGGAGAAGACAGGAAAGGCCCTCCGCCCGGTGGGAGCAGCTCAGTCAAGTGCTGAGTGTAGTGATTGACCTTTGTGACGCTGTGGCCCTCCGGACACACCCACCCTCCCCAACAACAACGTGAAAGACCCTGAGAGCAAGATTACATCGATTCTGATACATCAATGGAAGAGGAGGAAGAAGAAATCATGGTGAGCGGACATGCAGAAGGACTCTAACCCTAAAGGTCGCGCGAGGAGCTTCACAGTTTCCGACGCCGGCTGCACCGCGTAAAGCTTTTAGGATTCACACATTCTCAGTCCAACCGTCAGCGCTGCAGCGAAACTGGGGTTTAATACATGGCTTCTTCTCAAGTCACAGGAGCGACGGCGTCTCCCACACACGCGCGCACACACAGGCGTCAAATAAATACAAGTAAAACAGTTCATGTGCATTCCATCAGGTGTCTACTGTTTGTATGGCTGTACACAGGCGCGCGCGCGCACACACACACACACACACACACACACACACTCGTTAGCGTGTGATCCCAAGCGAGAGGGTGAACAGGCGGCAGACATTTTGAGAGAGGAGTTTCTTTGGGTCAAAGGTCATGTTTCCGTGTTGTTCAGTAGTTGTCCACCAGGGGCCAGCGTTCATCCCGCCTCGGGCTAGATTAGCCGAGGGCGCCGGTCACATGACTTCATTCCAGAGAACATCAAAGCTGGTCCCCGCGAGCGTGGAGCCTCTCAACACTGAATCACACACACCCTGGAGCCGCCGGAGCTCCCCGGCTGCTTCAGCCCCAGGAGCAGACGGGGCTGCTGGGTGGAACCTCCGCCCGCGGAAACTCCCTCTCAAAGGGGCTGCATCTTCCGTCTGGTGCCAGTCGAGAGCAGCGTCCAGTCAGTTCGGTTAGGTTTGTTCACTACTGGTTACCTTCCACCGAGTAAATGAGCGGCCACGTTAGCTCACGGCCCCGTCGGGAGCCACTGAGGTTCCATTGTTTTATGAGGTTTCTGATTTAGTTTCAAAAAAAAAAAAAAAGGACACGAGAAATCAGATATGAATGGTCACACAGATTAAACGCACACGCCATCACTCGCCGTGGGCGGCGGGATCCACCGGCGGGGCGGCCTCGGCCCTCCGTGGGGCAGGTCTAACGTCATCCATCGACCTGGGATGGATTTGGTTTGCTAAAGTAAAGCTGATTGTCTCCAGCTCCGCACTCAGAACCAGACTGTCGCGCTGACGCAGGAGTTCAGGGAAAACCCGCCGTGAGGTGGCCCGCCTCGGCCCGCTAACACCAGCTACCGCTAACCCATCCCCGTCTGTCCGTAGCTTTGTCCAACCAATGCCCAGAGAGCGGAACCTAGCTGCTAGCTACAGCTAACCAGGACCCTTGTAGCCTGTGTTCAACTCTGCGGTCGTTTGTTTGTTTTTTCAAATGTGTAGAACTAGCTGCTGTTAGCATGTGATGAAGACAGATAATAGGCATGTGCAGTTTCTACAGGTCATCACACACACGCGCACACACAGACACACCAAGTTATTCCATTTAGCACTTGTTAGCACTTAGTTAGCCCAGGCTAGCAAAGACCAGGTCCTGCCAGGCTGGCGTGGGAAGACAAAGAGAGGCTGAGGTACTCCGAGTCGGATCACGTGTTAGCTGCAACACACGTTAGCATCAGGGAGGCGCTGAAGAACCCTCACAGCTGAGACAGTAGGCGTCACTCGTCCGCACACACACACACACACACACACACACACGTCTTTGATTTGTTCAGCTACAATCAACAAAAACAGGAGTCTCTCGCTCGCGCCAAAATACTCCAGGGTCACGTGTCCGTCTGGAACCCGCTGAGGAGGATTCCGATGAAGATGGACACAGGCGGGAGTCTCGGAGGGGAGGAAGAATGAGGCCAGTTGAAAAACAAAAAGAATGCGGAGGAGCCGGGCCAATCACAGGCCGGCGCTCCGAGTCGTCCGCCGCGCTCCGGTTATTCCAGTTAAAAAGGCTCCGCCCACCTCGGAGATGGTCTCAAACACTCTAGAAGATCATCAGTCTCAATTTGATTTGTTTATTGCTGAAAAAAAATCGATTCCCCACACAAAAAATTCAAATCACTGTCCCCATAAAAAGCTATAAAAATTGGATCCGGCCTCCGTGATCAGGTCAGAGTAGTAAGGCACTTAAAGGCACCAGGAGGTCCTCGCCGCCGCCGCCGCCGCGCTCCTATGGCACTGAGCAGGGGGCCGCGCCCTCACTCCACCCCCACCAGAGGGGGCTCCGCCCCCGGCAGGATGTGCTCCAGGGGGGGCTCGGCGTGGATCTCCAGCAGCCCCTGGATGAAGCCGTCTGCGGCGGGGTCCGAGCCGGAGGGCGGGGGCTCTTTGGGCGCCTCGCCGCCGGCCCCTTCCGATGTGGGCGTGGTCCCCGGACCTCCGGCGGCTCGGCGCTGCTCCTCCTCCCTGGCGTCCTCCTCCAGCTCCTTGGCCCCCGCCGGGCCGCTGCCGCACTCGCTCTCGTTCTCGGAGGGCGGGCAGGTGGAGGGCGGGGTGGGCGTGCAGGAGTCGCCGTCCTCGCTGGCGCCGTCGTCCAGCCCGGCCGAGGCGCCGTCGCCCCCCCGCGGCTTCAGGTGGATCCTCTGGTGGCGAACCAGACTGTGCTTCAGGGTGAAGGTCCTCTCACAGGTTTGACACTTGTAGGGCCGCTCACCTGGGGGCAACAGGAAGTCAGGGACGCGCGCGCGCGCGCGCGTGTGTGTGTGTGTGCGTGTGCATGTGTCGGGGGAGGGGCCTACCTGTGTGGGACCTCATGTGGCGGGTCAGGTCCTGCAGGGACCAGAACCTCTTCCCACAGACACTGCAGATCTTCTTCCTCTTGTCCACTCGTCTTCCCGCCGGCTCTCCTCCGTCGGCGCTCTTTGGTTCGGAAGCCTCTTCGTCGCTCCGCTCCTGCTCCTGCTCCTCCTTCTCCTTCTCCTCCTCCTCCTCCTCCGACTCGCCGCTCTCGCCTCCTTCGCTGTCTCCCCTCCTGGTGGCTGCCTCCTCCTCCTCCAGCTCCGCCTCCTTCTCCTCGGCCGAGCTGTTGTCGTCCTCCTGGTGCGCCCTCTGGTGGCGGGCCAAGGTGGTGGCGTAGCGGAAGCTCTTCTGGCAAACCTGGCACGCGTGTTTGAACTCGGGCTCGGGGGGCGAGCCGGGGGGCTTCTCCTTCTCCGGGCCCTCGGGAGGAGGGGCGGAGTCACAGCGGGGGGCTGTGGGCGGCTCTTCGTGGGCGGGGCCTGAGGACGACAGCAGCTTGAAGTCGATGAGCTTCCTGCCAAAGTTGAGGTCCAGGCTCTTGTTGCTGTGGCAGTCCTCGTCCTCGTCCTCCTCGCTCTCCACCTGTCGACCAATCAGCTGTCAGGCCTGCCGACGTCACCGCCCCGCAGAGGTGGACGCGGGGGGCGCCTCACCTTTATGCCGTGGGTGGGCGGGGCCTGGGCTGCGGCGGCGGCGTCCCCCTGCGGCTCGGGTTGCTCTCTGGTTTCCGCCGGCGGCTCTGCGGGACACACACAGAGCGCCGCGGTCAGCTGACGGGCGTCTGGGCTCCGCCCTCTGTCCCCGGTTCCACACCCACCCTGGCTGGCTTTGGGGGCGGGGCTGGATGGCGTCGGGCCCGCCTCCAGTTGGTCCAGATCCTCCGTGCAGAGGGCGGAGCCTGTTTCCGAGGCCGTGGCCGGATCCAGCGCCATCTGCTCCGTCTCTGACTGGCTCTCTGCAGCGGCAAACAGCCAGCAAAAACCCCCCGTCAGCCGGCCGTTTCCACGGCGACCAAGGCCGCCTCAGCCACCTCCGCCTCGCTCTGACCTGCGCTCTCGTGGGAGCCGTCGTCGGCGTCCTTCTTGAGGATGGCGCCGTTGCGCCGCAGCGTCCTCTGGGTGACGCCGTGCTTCCTCAGCAGGTGGCGCTCGCAGTTGGACTTGGTGGAGAACAGAGCGTCGCACTTTGGACAGGGGAAGGGCTTCTGGCCTGAGGAAGAGGAGGAGAGCATGAAGCAGCCTGGATCACCTGACCGGGCCCCAGCGCGCGCGTGCGCGCGTGCGTGCGTGCGTGTGTGTGAGACCTGTGTGCGTCAGCATGTGTCTCTGCAGAGAGCTGGCCCAGGGGAAGACGCGGGGGCAGTAGGGGCAGGTCATCTTCTGCACTGAGTTGGAGTAGGCGTTCTTCTTTCCTTTGGACTGCGGCGCCATCGCCGCCGCCGCCAGGCTTCCTGCTTTGGACTCCTCCTTGTTCCCTCCCTCTTTGTCCTCCCTCCCGCTCGTCTTGTCGGCACCTGTTGGGGGACGGTTGGGAGGTGAGCGGCGCCCCGGGTGCTCCTCCCCCCTCTCTCGGCTCCGCCCTCCCACCTCTCTTGGCTCCCAGCTCGGCGGCGCCCGTCTGCAGGAACGGGCTGAACTTGTTGGCGTCGGTGGTGGCCAGCATCTTTTCCACGCTGGCAAACTCGCCGCTGGACTCCAGGTCCAGGCCGACGGCCTTCTCCTTCACCGTGAGGGCGGCGGCGGGCTTCTTCCGGGGGCGTTTTCTGTGGAGAGAGGAGGCTTTAGCGCCGCCCGGCGGAGGCTCCCGGTACCTCCGTCAGTCACCGCTGCCTCACCTGTCGGACGCGTCGTCGCTGGGCGCCTCCACGCCGGGGCTGTCCGCCGTCGCCTCCGCCTGGGAGCAAGCGCCCGCCGGGCCTTTGCTGTCCAGCGCGGCTGCCTCCCGCTTCAGCAGGTCCGGAGCTCCGGAGACGGAGTGGATGATCTGGGCGATGGAGGCCAGCGGGGGCAGCTCCTTCAGGGCCGCCGAGGAGGTGGAGGCCGAGGCCGGCTTGGGGAGCAGAGGCTTCAGGCGCGGGGCTCGGGCGGCGCCGCCGAGGGAGCCGGGGGGCAGCTGGTAGCAGCCGTGCTGGGCGGCAGGCTGCGGAGGGGGGAGGGCGGCGGCGGGCGGCGGCTCGGCGCCGCCCCCCTGCTCCAGCTTGACCTCCCGAGGCTCCGCCGTGGCGCCGGCCTCCCTCCTCTGCCTCTTACTGGGGATGGACAGGTCAATGGGCTGGTCCGAGCTGTCCAGGCTGGGGGACGGGCTCTCCAGTTTGACCCCGGGCGACCCCGCCGGGCCGGGGGGCCCGCGGGCCTTGGCGGAGAAGTCCAGCGGCTGGTCCGGGTCGGCGGGGTAGGGAGCCTGGGCCGGCTCCTCCACCTTCACCGCCTGCAGCGGCGGCTGGCCGGCGCCGTTCAGCACCAGCTGGCCGAGGGCGGCGGGCCGGCCCGGCGGGACGGCGGCGGGCAGCAGCGTGGCGATGTGCTCCTCGATCTCCCTCTCCTGCACCTCGGGGTGCTGCTTGAGGAGGTGGTGGATGCAGTTGCGCTTGGCCAGGAAGGCGGCGCCGCAGCGCCGGCACTCGAAGGGCTTCCTCTGGCAGCCGTTGTGGGTGCGCAGGTGGATCTGCAGCGCCCGGTACGTCTTCAGGTCCTCGCCGCAGTAGCGGCAGGTGGTCTCCGCCCCCGTGGAGCCCGTCTCCGTGTCCTGGGCGGTGGTGGGCGCGGCGGTGATGACGGCGGCCGTGGCGGTGGAGGTCACGTACTTGATGTTCTTCTCGATGTCCTTCCTGGACGTCTTGGCGTGTTTCTTCCTGAGGTGGCGCTCGCAGTTGGCCTTGACGGTGAAGGGGTAGTGGCAGACGCGGCACACGTACGGCCGCTCGCCGCTGTGCGTGCGCAGGTGTCTGATCAGCGTGGCCTTGTCCGGCGCCACGTAGTCGCAGATGTTGCACTGGTGGGGGAGGATGCCCAGGTGGTAGCGCATGTGAGCCTGCAGGACCCCCGAGAAGGCAAACACCTGGTCGCAGAACCTGCAGGGGAAGGAGCCCTTGGCCCCGCCCCCAGCGCCCCCCGCCTTGGCTCCCGGCTTCCTCCCGCTCAGTCCCGCCTCCTCGTGCGCGTCGGACGGCGGCGTCTGGGCGTCGGCCTCGGCGTCCAGCTGGCCTTCGTTCCCAGCCGAGGAGGAGGAGGAGGAGGAGGAGGAGGAGGAAGAGGGCGACTTGAAGAGGGTGGGGGTGGGCGGAGGCAGGCTGGGGCTGATGCACCCCAGCGAGGCCTGCTGGGAGCTCTGCAGGGGGGGCGGCGTGGTGGCGGTGAGGCTGGAGCGCGGGCTGAGCGGAGGTTTGGGCTTCAGCAGCGGCATCTTCTGCCCTGAGGACGGAGAGCAGCGGTTAGAGGCGCCACCGTCACCTGACCGCCAGCTGCGCGCTGACTGGCTGCTTCCCACCTGGACCTCCGGCGAAGCCCTGGGCCTTGGCCAGAGGCGGGAGCGTCAGGCCCATCTGGTTGGGCGCCGCGCTGGCCACTTTGAGGATCTGCTGGATGTCGGCCAGCTCCACCACGCCGGCGCCTCCGGCCTCGCTGGGCTGGGCCCCCGAGGACGCCACGCTGCCCGTGGCGGCGCCGCCGTTGGGCTGCAGGAGGAAGCCGGCCTGGAAGGGCTGCAGGGAGAGCACGTTGAGGGCGTCTCTCTGGGAGAGGCCCTGCAGGGCGGAGCCGGAGCCACAGGCGTCCATCAGCGGGATGCTGAGCGTGGCCAGGCCCCCCAGACTCAGGCCCAGGGTCAGCCCCACCCCCCCGGACAGGTAGGCCGAGGCCAGCTCCTGGGGCAGGCTGGAGGACGGGGGCTCCACCTGGATCACCTTGATGCTGTCCAGGTGGGCCTGGTGGATCTCGTCCTCGGTGGGGCCCGACTGGACCTGGAAGGGAGCGGCGCTGGGGGTCAGCTTCCTGCACCGCGGCGGCGGCGGCTGCCTTTCCAGGCTCACCTTGGAAACGTGCTGGAGTCCCAGGCCTTCCAGGAAGCCGGCCTGCTCCGGGGACAGGTGCGGCGCGGCGTCCGGCTCCTCGGCGCTCCCCCTCTCCTTCTTCTCCTCCGCCTGCTGGGCCTGCTCGGGGTGGGAGCTGCTCTTGTGGAGGTCCAGAGCGGAGCGCAGCGGGAAGGCTTTGTCGCAGCAGTCGCAGACAAAGCGATGGAACTTGCTGATGCAGCGGCGGAGGTTGGTCTCGCACCAGACCTGTGGAAGCAACCACGCGGCCGTTAGCGGGGGGGGGCGGCCAGCGTCGGCGCGCCGCTGCCGGCGGGACTGCAGCACCTGCGCGATGTGGCCAAACTTTTTGCAGGAGAAGTCGATGAAGGCCAGGTCGTTGAAGCCGGTGGGAATGGAGGGGTTGTTCTGGATGAAGGGGCGCCCGTTGGGGTCTTGGGGGAGGAGCTTGTGGACCCCCGCGTTGTGGCGCAGCAAACCACGGTGGGTTCGGAAAGACAGGCAGCAGAGGTCGCACCTGCGAGGACACGGGGGGTTCAGGCAGGTGTGCGCTAGCGTCGATACCGGCTCGGCCCACTAGGGGGGGGCTGCGAGCAGCAGGAAAACACCTGAAGCCCCTCCAGGTGAGGTCGTCCCTGGAAGGCCAGCAGACGAGCGCAGAACTCATCCCTAACTCTGCGTCAGAGGTTCAGGGCCAACGTTTGCCACAATCCCGCAGTCAGCGCCGGCGCTGCCAGCCAACGGGGCTGCAGCATCCCTCCATCGCCTCCTGCTGATCCTCTTAGCGGCTGATTAGCAGGACTTAGCTCAACTCTTCCTCCCCTAACCCTAACCCAGCGCATCTACCTCCACCTCCCTCCTGCCTTCCTGTCCGATCTGTGCTGTTATTCCCGTCCTCTCGCTCCTGCTTGGTCCTCTTTTCACTTTGTTCGTTCTTTCATTCACTCTCATCTTGTGTTGTCTAGTTGCTATGGTGACAGACTGTCTTTTCCAGGATGGATTGTGTGTTGTCCCGGCAACGAGGCCTGGGGGTGCACGCCTTTAACCCTTCTCCTCTTTTCTGTGACTTATTAACCATTCTTCCTTGCCTCCCCATCTTGCTCAGTGTGTGTGTGTGTGAGTGTGTGTGAGTGTGTGTGTGTGCGTGTGTGTACCTCAGTGCTGTGTCTGGGTGTGTGTCCATGTGTGCGTCCAGCTCCAGTCTGGAGTTGCAGGTCTTGAAGCAGATGGGACACGGCAGCAGCTCCTCCTCGGCTCCATGAAGCCCCAGTGATGCCACCTCCTCCACCGCGGCTGCATCTTCCACTGCCTGCTCACACACACACACACACACACACACACACACACACACTCGGTCATGGCCTCAGCCTCTGACAGCGTTTCCTTCCTGTTTTAATGACTTTGGAAGGTTCAGGAACACCCGAAGGCCCCTCCGAAAGCACACTCTCCATTTCTCAGCTCCGTCTTTTACCTTCTTGGTGGGCGGCTCCTCGTAATCCTCCTCCTGTCTTCTCTTGACAGACGGGCGTCGGCGCTTGGTGGGGGAGGGGGGGCTGACGGGGAGCAGACCGCTGGCCGGGTCCTTCTCGTGGATCTTCATGTGCCTGAGAGGATGCAGGTCAGATTTAAACACAGTCTGGAAATGTCAGTTATGAGTCAACAGGAGCAGCCAAACATCTACACACACACACACACACACACACACCCACACACACACTAATGAACCCTAAGTGAGCGTAATTATCACATAATTACACACAGAGCAGCCAAAAGGCCTTATAGGGCTGAAACAGGAAGTCATGTGGGAACGACAGGAAGTTGTCCTGACCACTGATCTGCTGTCTGCTGCTGACACACACCAAGACCGTTAGGCTGCTCTCTCTCCGCCCGTCCAGACGGAGAGAGAGCAGCTAAAGGTGTTTATTCACCTGCAGGGAGGGGAGGAGCTATGGGAGGAGCTCTGGGGCTCCGGCTGTCAGGACCCTGGAGGACCCTGGAGGACCCTGGAGGACCCTGGAGGACCCTGGAGGACCCTGGCCCCCCCCAGCAACATCAACCCACCAAACGAGTGTGTACACTCCAGAGTGGAAGAAAGAAGAAATGAAGAACACGGAGGGAGAGGCGTGATTGGACGCTGGCGTCTAATAATAGGCCCCGACAGGCAGCAGCCTGGACGCCCATAACTGTTGCTGGCAGGAGGCCTGGCACCAGCTGACAGGATGCTGTCTGCTGGCCAATCAGGTCAGAGGACAGACACGGAGGGGGCGGGGCAAAGGCTGGACCGTGACCCCAGGAACCGGCCAATCGGAGAGCAGGAAAGGCGCCGAGCGTCGTCCTCGGCAACAGCTGCAGGGTTGCTGTGTCAGTGCGCGGGGCGGTACTAAGGCCGCGTCGTCACGGTTACAGGACTGATGCTGGCGTCATTAAGGCGTAAAAAAGGGCAAAAATCTAAACAAGTTTGAGTTGTGAAACTTTGGGTCAACATCCGTGCTGCCTTCAGGGACCAGAAGAACCAGTTGGGCCTCGACAGACACGTTGCTGACTCCTCCCCCTCCCTCCGCGTGCGCGCGTGCGTGCGAGCGTGCGTGCGTGCGCGGACCTGTGCATGTTGCCGTTGGTGGTGAAGGTCTGGCCGCACACGGAGCACTTGTAGGGCCTCTCCCCGCTGTGCACCAGCATGTGGCGGTCCAGCGACGAGGCCGAGCTCAGGCACTTCCCACAGATGCTGCAGGAGTGGTCGGTGGCGCCCGCGTCCGTGTTGTGCTGCAGGAGCAGAGCAGGGTCAAAGGGCGGGCGCGAGGGTCAAAGGGCGGTGGGACGGAGGCGCTGCTCACCTGTCGGATGTGCATGGTCAGCTGATGCTGCGTCTGGCACGCTTTGTCACACAGGGGACAGGAGAAGGCCGAGCTGTCCTCTTTACCGTCCTGGGAGGGCAGGAACACAGCACATCACACACACTCACACACACTCACACACACACACTAACACACGTCCTCCTTCCGCTTTCAGGAGCAAGGAAGTGGTGACTCGGCCCCGGAATGTGGGAGTGCATGATGGGAAAAGGATGGAGACAAGGAAAGAAGGACCGGAGGAGGTAGGGAATGGTAGAAAGAATGGAAAAGCAGCGAGACGGCGTGTGTGTGTGTGTGTGTGTGTGTGTGTACCTGGTTGCGCCGTGCGTTGCGGTTGGGCGGAGCTCTCATGGCGGCTGTGGTCAGTGACTTGTTGGGGGAGGGGCTGGAGGGGGAAAAGCAGGCGTGTCAGGTCGGGCGGTGGAGACGGCCACTCCGCTGCGGGGGGCCGGGCCGGCGTTACCTCGGCGACGGGGCGGCGGAGGCGCTGGCCGAGGCGGCGCCGCTCCCTCCCCTGGCGTCGCCGCCTCGGCCGTTGATGCTCCCGGCGGCGGACATGACGGCGGACATCATGGCGTTGATGGAGGACAGGTCTCCGTTCTGCAGCGCCTCCTCCGGGCCGCCGGCCTCCTCCGGCGCTCCGTTCACGGCCGCTGTGAAGGTGGGAGGAGCCAGGCGTCAGCGGACGCGACCTCCGTCCTGCGTAGGCTGAATCGCCAGCTCACCTGTGACGCCATCTTGGCTCTTCTCTTCTGTCAGCTTCAGCTCTTCACTCGTTCCTTCAGGTTTCTCCTCCATGACTGGAAAATGATCAACATGTCAAAGGTGGAAGACGGTCGGATCAGCTCCAGCACCCGCGAGGAGCAGGTAAGGGGCGGGGCCAAGCACGTGGGCCCCGCCCCCTCTCCGCCGTCACAGACATTCCAAAGATTAAAGCCCAGACGTATCGGTAATTCATCACACAAGTTTTCACGTCAGCTCACTTTTGTTTCGGTCTCAATGGAAAGTAAAATTTCAAAATAAAAGTATTAAAGATGATCGGCGAAGATCATCAATTTGATGAAGCTGTTTGAGTCAAGACCAGTAGGTGTGTGACTGATCAGCTTCTGCTACTGTCAGCTGACTGGCCGATACAGATTTTAAATAAAGATTTCTAAAAAACACAGATTAATACAGGTGATAAGTCCAAAAATCAGAGTACAAATTCAACTGAGAAATCATTGATTTCCTCAGCCAGTAAAAAAAACATGTACGTGAGATACGTGTATACACACACACACACACACACACACACACACACACACACAGGGAAATTCTGACATGAAGAAAGGCACAAAGAATTCTGTGTGGGAGAGAGAAAGAGAGAAAAAGACAAGTGTGAGTGACGGCTGGGAGCAGATGCAGTCACATCAGCCACTGTGTGTGTGTGTGTGTGTGTGTGTGTCTTACGCACACACACAATCACCATTGTAGTGCACACACACGCCCCCTGTTGGCAGTATTCTGCAGACTTACACCCACCTGCATTCTTAGTTCAGCTCACACACAGAACACACACTCAACACGGCCCAGTAAGTGTGTGTGTGTGTGTGTGTGTGTGTGTGTGTGAGAAAGAGTGAGGAAATAGGTCAACAGTTTTTTAAACTGTTTTTAAAGGATAAAAATGTGAGCATTTCTTGTTTTGTTGCTAGCTAATCTGTGCTAGCTGTGTTAGCCTGTGGGGGCGGAGTCTGCCGACCACATGTTCCCTCCCAACTGTCGCCACACAAACGCCATCTTTGTTCATTCACCAACGGCAGCATCAATCATTAAACTTTAAAATAAATGATTCCAAAGCCAGCGAGGCCGGTTCCAGCCACCGCCTCGTGCACCAGCTCGGCCTCGTGCACCAGCTCGGCCTCGTGCACCAGCTCGGCCTCGTGCACCAGCACAGGATTCATCAATGTTTGATTTCCTTCAAAAAAACTTAAAATAGCCTAAAGATATTCCTTTAACCTTTACTGCAGCACAGAGATATTTAAATCAGAGGAGGGAGGTGTGTGTGTGTGTGTGTGTGTGTGTGTGTGTGCGCGCGCACGCAGCAACTCATGCAAACATCATTAAACACACCAAAGAAGAAGAAACAGGTCAAAGCAAACAGTGATGGTGGGAACCAATCAGGTAACAGCTCAGAGGTCACATGATAAAGGTGAACAAGCAGCAGGTGAGGGGTGTGTGCGTGTGTGTGCGTGTGTGTGTTAGAGTGAGAGCCAGAGGGGGAGAGAGTTGTGCTACATAAGAAATGAGCAGGGGGCGGAGTCAGGAGAAGCCGATGGAGGGATGACAGAAGATGGAGAGAACCAATCACTGTAAGATGACTGGTCCTCCGTCAGCTTGGGGGAGGAGCCAAAAGAGGGAGGAGCATATTTACCCGTAGTTTTTCCTAAAGCAACACACGTTCACTG